>OY740774.1:95275867-95333818 GCA_963513935.1 Aphrophora alni | reverse complement strand
AACAAATATTTTTTGTTTCTCAATATGTCCACTAAAAACAGAAAATAGTATAATTTTTGCGAAATCCATTTACTCATTAATTTATGCGTTTTCATGCTTCCAGATGTTCTTCTCTCTCTCTCTCTCTCTCTCTCTCTCTCTCTCTCTCTCTCTCTCTCTCTCTCTCTCTCTCTCTCTCTCTCTCTCTCTCTCTCTCTCTCTCTCTCTCTCTCTCTCTCTCTCTCTCTCTCTCTCTCTCTCTCTCTCTCTCTCTCTCTCTCTCACTCTTTTTCTCTCTCTATTGGTGCAACTACATGATTGAGAGATTTCACCCATCTCTTTTCTCATGTCCATCTTTAATCCTTAAATCCTCCTCCATGACTTCAAATCACATCACTTAGTGATGTTCTATCCTAGTAATGTAGAATAGTTCTATCCTATCCTCGTCACCTAACTTTGGAACTCGCATTTCTTTAATTATTTCTCTCAATAAATAGATTGGCATATATTTAATATATTTTTAATTAATTTTATTCTCCAAACCACTCTCATCTGCAAGCCCAACTATGTTCAAAATGTTTCTTTCATAAGTTTAAAACATTTTTAATATACTAACTGCCAGGGACTAATTTCCCACTTTACTAGTACCACATACGTACGACCAATCAGTCTTCTTTTTGTTCCTCAATTATTGTTACACGAAAAATATAACCTTAAATTGTTTGTATTGATGGTATTTTAAATATCAATAATAAAAGTAAAATGAACACTTTGTCGAAGAAAAATACATCTTTGAAGTAGTAGTCGATATGTAATAGTCAGATTTATAATTGGACAATGTAAAGCACATTTAAATACATAATGAAAAATTACTTCGAATGTATTTGTTATGTTATTCAATAGCCGTAAACTATGATGAGCTATTCTCTTTTATTCCCGCTTTTAACATTATGTAAACTGGAGAAACCAATTCCTTAATCCTTTATGCAGCAACTGTAACCAAGTAACTAGAATAGGTGACTTGGTTTAGTTTGAAATAAATCTACGATTAAATTTATAAATTCAAAGATAACCAGATTCTTTCAAAGTTGGTTGGATGAGATATGCAATAAAGGCGGAAGAGTCTCTTTTACTATTTGTGGACTATCATATTCCATATATTGTTTGTAGCTTTTAATTAACTATGTTCATTGACATTCCAATAAACCACTAAAGAAATTCATGATATTTTTTAACTATTACCAGAGCTTGCTTCTGTTATAACTTAGTTTTAGTTAAAGTAGACATGTATTAAAGAAAGAAAATTCATGTATTTTTCACAATCATTATAATATAAAACAAGTTTTCATATAAATAAAACTAATTTTTAACAGAATAAAACAATACTTTTACATACTGAAAACTTATAGAGTGATGGATACTGCATCATTATATATAATATGTAAAAAATTTAAAATTACATAAATACCTGATGACTCTACAGGGCAGGTACTTCTAAAAAGGCCGCCGCGCCATGTTAACAGTGGGGAACCAAATTCCGACGCTCTGGACTCACTTCCACTACTGTAAAAAATAAACTTTATAATAATTACTGATCTACTAATTTAAAAATTTAATTGAATGAATGTTTATTTATTAGAAAAATAATTGTAATAATATAATTAAATTAATTTTTGTGTTATGAAATTATAATTTTAACTAATAACTTTGAATTAATTTGATTTTATGAAATAATGATTGTATTTATATGATTTAATTTATTAAAATAAGAATAATATATGAGTTAAAACCGTATTAGTGGTGGAATCTTGGGATTGAGGATTGAGATGTTTTGAAACAAATATAAATAACACAAATAAATGTAAATTTTGTTGGAATGAAAGTTTATATGAAATTCAAAGTTATATATATGAAAGATGCAGTTTATAGTTAAAACAGTATTTAAATTTTGTAAGTAATTTTCCCACAATATAATGAAATTTTAATTATTTTCAAAACTATTTAAAATTTGACAAACATTCAAAAGGTATACAGGTAAAAATTTGAGGTTTATTTAAGAATTTATTTAATAATTTGCAGATCTCCATTCCGATAAAAGTAGAATTGTTTAACGGCATGATAAAAACTTTCCTAAAAGATCCTCCAAGGTCTTTCAAATCTATTTCAAAACAAACAAAATGTAACGGTATGAGTAAGAAATTCTATACCTCCCGATTTCTCGGGCTAGATAAATATATAAAAACAACTCTACAAATCTAATTTCTAATTAGGACATAATATATACAATAATATTCATTATAAATATTTCCACAAGGTTCAACAAACACTGATATGTACATACAAATTGACTTCGTGATGTTTGTATCCTCTGTGATATTTTGATAACTACTAAAAACAAAAACGACGAAAACGAAGTATGATGTGTACGTCGAAATATGCTAAAAACATCATTGACCCTTTAATTTTATACTTAATCCTCCAAGAATGATATTCCTCTGTTTTTATTCTCAATGAATGTCGTTTCTCCTGTTGTTATTTAAGGAATTTTAAATAATACTTTCCTTTGCCAACCCGATTATCATATTCTAGAGTAAGGCAGATATTAGTTAAATATCATAACAACATATTATATTCATTATCTACATATATTGTTTAAAATAATTTTAAATAGTTGACTTTCAATATTATTATGTATTACATTTTATTTGTGCAAGTTATATAAAATTATCATTAAAAAAAAACGCAGAAAATTTACAACTAATTTAATTGTTGTTTACTTTCATATTTGCGATATACTTATGAGTATTTTTAAGTCCAAAAAGGTTAGGGATATATTTTGTATTGACGAGTTAGTAAAACGCTAAGTCATCTTAAAACTTGTTAAAGTATTGTGATTATAAAACAACAAAGAAATAGATTTAAAACCTGGCTTCTAATTTAATTTTAAAATGAAAAATTCTTTACTTAAAAAGCATTGTAATAGTTTCTTGTCGTTGTTTCTGATTTAAAACCACACTGCCATTTATTTTGAAGAATTTGTTATTTTAGTTACGATTTATTTATCGTAATTACAAAAGTTTCGACAATTTAGTTTTCAGAAAATGTTGTAATTTATAGTTGATTTATACGAAACTTTTATATAAATCTCTGCTAAGGGAAGTTCTCTTTAATTTTTAATGTTAAACTAATTTCACAGTTTACCACATTTATAAATTATTCATTATTCATTGATATTTCGAAATTTGAGTAGTTTTTATACAAAATTTCCTTCATTTTGTACAATATAATTTTATTACATACAGTTATTAATGCACTGTGTGTGAAAAAAAAAACTGTATTTGTAGCCTAGAGCTTTTATATTTCTCTCAAACTATACGTATTATATTTATCATGAGTATATATATATATATATATATATATATATATATATATATATATATATTATAGTTTAGACAGCATTAATTTTATTGTGATACGATCAAATTTATTATAAGTATGAATATATGGTACGTAAGTTATTATTCGTGTCAATTTTCCAGTAGTTCTGACACTGTAAGATTTTTTATTGCAACACTTTTTACTTAACATAAAATAGTCTACTAAAAAACATTGTATATCGTTTGTTTGTATACTTTTTTTTTATTCGTAAACAGGATCAAATAATATTCTTAAATCATTTAAACCTTTCTGGATCCTTCCGTAATTATTTATTAACTTATGCGCTACTTGAAAACTAACAAATTTTAACTAATAAACCAGTTAAAGGTACTGACTTGACTCCTAATAAATTTGAGTTTATCAAATAAATTTAAAATTATTATCGTTCTATTAGCATGTGTAAGAGTATTAAGCTGATAAGGAAATAATTCTATCTCTCCTTTTCTATCAACTTTTTTTTCTCATTGTTACGTAATGATATCTCTTCTCTGTCTGCTGTGACCTAACTGACATCTTATTGTTACGTTCACTTTTGGACCTAATATTGTTATATTATATTGTTACGTAAAACCAATTGAATGAGTATTTATTCATATTAATAAAACACGAACTTATAATATGTAATATAAGTATGAATAAACACCTACCTCGGTTGTAAAGTGTGTAAAATTGTTTACAAAAATTACCTAGCAACAAATTAAAAAAATTAACTCACAAAGGTAAAGGATTAAGCAGAATATTTGAACCCTGTCTTTGTAGCTTCATTTCGTAGTGATGTTTTCTTCCAGCGAACATAATCAAAACCATGAATGCCGAATTGAAGGAACTACTCAAATAAACCCAATCATCTGTTTGTACTACAAATTCGGCATGATATAATTGGAATGAAATAAAACTGAAAATACATTTAGCTTTCGAGATAATTTTATTAAAACACTGTTCATTCTTATGAGTACCTCTTATGTTATTCCCCTATAAACCTGAAGGTTTACAATTTGGGTTAAATAACTACAAATTTATTTTCTTGAAAATTCAATAGAAAATTTAGTTTTATATTATTTTACATTTTTCTGTAATTGACATAAGGAAAGAAATATAGGTAAGTGTATTTATTTTAAATTAGCATTAAACTCTAAGTCATATAACCTAAGTAATACCATTGACTAAAATCACGTCTAAAATTTAATGGTTGAAATGTTTTAATAAAAACGTGGAAACTGAATAGCATTTATATAAACATTTTATAAAGTAGTTTCATTACAATTTCATTAACAATAAACTCTGATTAAAGTCTTTATTCTTGTTAACTTTTCTCCTATGATTTTCTCAACTGTGCTGTACAATTTTAGTTTACAGTTTATGTTTACAAAAGTATCAATTTATTTTATATAAATTCCTAATAATACTTCACAAAGTTGTTACTGAAAATTAGACAAAATAAATAATATTGTACGTATGAAAGCAATGTCTCTCGCTGTAATAAGGTTGGTAGTAATACAATACAATCAATAAAGTCTAGACTGTTAATATATGATATAATAGTAAACTGTAAACGTTGTTTTTTCACACTCGGATACAAACATACAAACAGTGGAACAATTTTTTCTTATAAAACTAAAGTTTTTCAAGATCGTAATATAAGTGAATCGTAAAAAAAAAAACAAAACTTTAATATTAAAAGTATAAAAACTTATAGAAAAGATAACTAAAACTAAAACATCTAAAGATGGATATAATGTATAAAAGTCTTAATGTAAAAAATTAGTCGAACGTTAAAAGTATACAAATTCATATAAAATAGAACTTCCATAACTTAAATGAAACTTTATTATACACTTTCCGCGAAAATTATAATTTACAACATGTTGTGAAATAAATATGTTGAAACTTTTGCAATTATAACTAATAAATCACAACTAAAATATAAATTTCTTTTGTATTGTGATTTTAAATCCGCAACTAGGTAAGGAAACTTTTGCAATGCTTTTTACTAACGAACATTTCAGAGAAATACAACTTTAATATTTGTTCCTTTTTCTATGCTCTATTCGAATCACAATTACCAACCATCTAGGTTATTCAATATTTTTACAATAAAAATAAACCAATTATAAATAAAAAGATAATAAACATGTAAATAAATATTATATTTGTGAGACTTAATACAGTTATTTGAGAGATAATCGTAGATGTGCTATCAAACCAAACATTAATTTTTTTTTTTTTTTATAATTTCTTTTACCTAAATGTTTTATTTTGTGTCAGTTAGAATAAGTAAATGTATCTATGTTAGAAAAACCAAATTTTAGTTTTTTTAGTTTAGAATGACTACACAAATTTATATCGTACTTATTATTTTTAAATATATACAATTATAAACTTTACCTTTTTTTAAGACAAATAGAAAACATAGATCTCAATATATAGTATGTTAGATCTAAAATCATTTAGAGTTGTAATAATAGACTTTTCTTTACAACTAGAACGTAAATAATTTATTTTATTTATCATTATTGGAGAATTCAGCTTGTATTTCATATAACCTCGTTTAAATAAATACAAATTACATTTTACTTGTGTATAGTAGTATAAACTCTTTGTCTCAATTACAAAATAAAGGTTCACTGTACTTTGCAATAGCTATATTATAAATAACAAAACTCCGTATAGCTGTTAGGCAAAACAATAGTATACCACGACTTGGAAGGCTTAGTTGAGACAGAATATTCCTGGAGAAAGAGTTGTAAAATATAATAAGGTTACAAATATGATTCCTCTTTTCTTGCTTGTTAAGAAGAGGTCTTTTCGTATTTTCTCTTCAGGCTTTGAGCAATCAGTTTTTATACCCATGTTATGAAATTACTTGCAATGATAGCATCATTTGGTTTTATATGTCAACATATTCAGATTTGTATCCTAATTTATAATCCTAATGTGTTATTACTAGATTAAATTGTGTACACTACCCGCTTCGCATGTATTTGTAAAGTAAAATTTATTTTGTATTTATTAATCTCTAAAGACACCCTTCCTAGTGAAATATAATTATTGGCTAATTATGTTGATTAGGCACGTGTCAGTCCTGAAGAACTCTAGGGCTGAATCTACACATTTGAATGTAGTTTGATTATATCCTTCAATTTCATCTGTCCTATTACATCTCACTTAAGCAATTTGTGATCTCTTCCGACCATGACACTTTTAAAGAATATGAGAATTAGAGGTATTTATTTTATTTTCCTTTCATCCTTCTTTTTGCGGTGATGAACGAGATGTTTTGTACCTACAATAAAGAAGTAATCTTGTGTACTTGTTCTTCTAATATTACTTTTTAGAATACATTCATTATCAAAAGTTTTCTTCCAGTAGATTCACAAACTGACTTCTAGGGTGATAAAAACTTTGTTTACATTATTTAGTATATATGTTTTGTGAGAAAACACCGTCATAGTAGAAACAAAGCGTGAGATTCTATCTTGCATGGCAGAAAATCGAAAAAACTGTGTGGTATGACACCATTTATAAAATATTTCTTTGGAATCAGGGGACCTCAAACGGATATATTTTCAAACGACCTCGCATTGAATCATCATAACTTTTTCCAGTACTAGGTATATTCAAGAAAGGAAAAAGAAAAAAATATGATAATGTACAGATTCAACCGTTACGTGATTTCAAATAGTGGTGTTACAATGCAATGTTATTTACACAAGGTGCGTTCTACGTTTTGTAAAGATATGCCGGAACTGAAAGTAGATATGTTGCCTATATTATTATGTTAAATTCTTAAACATTATACAACAAATACAGTTTAATATTTTGTAAAATCGACAGCTATTTATAAGTTGTTTACATTAAAGACTCAAACCTAATTGTAATTCAAATACGTAAAGCTTGCTTCATCATTTGTTAACGTGATAAGTAAATAATATAAATTGTTGTTTAGATAAGAACCCTATTTTTTTTTATACACTTGTATATAACAATGGTTACTATTTTAAATTAAACAGCCTTTATATTTAACAAAATGTGAGTAAGTCTTGTTAAACAGTTATTTGGCATTCATTTTTGGATTTAATCTTAAACAGTTATTTGGCATTCATTTTGGGATTTAATCTTCAGAGGAAGAAAGTTGGAAGGACATAATCTTCGATGAAAAGAATTTAAAAAGGAAGGAATGCAATATCCTACTTAATCCTATACCCCGTGGAATAATGCATTAAAGACATTGTGTAGTGAGATTTTATTTGACTCATTCTTATTTTCCAAGTAGGTCTTACATAAAAAAATTAAATAAAAAATATATATATATTCTCAAGTGTAACTAATAGAACGTTGCTTTTTGTCATATTCGAATGCCAACTTCGTTAATTACAAAAAACATCTCTTCAAAATAAGGATAGTTTTTTTATTTTCCTTAAAATCTTTTGGCACATAAAAATTCTATCAAAATCTGCAAATAAATAAATTTGAATATATTAAACAGTTCTTTTGAAAGAAAGATGTTATTGTTTTTATAAATAATGACTTTTAAATTTTTTTGCGTAATATTGACCTGTTTCTTTAAACTATACAATAAAAAATGTATCCAAATATACATATAATGTTATGTATATAATCATTGATTTGTCTTAATAAATTTCAGATAAAGATATGCCAAAAATATTATAACATATATAGTATTTATTTTAGAACATTTTTCCATATAATTATTTCTGATAATTCAATAATTAGTTCTTAATGAAAACTTTAGTACGATTAAATATACTTTCCGGTTGAAATATTAAATATTATTATTTATTGTTAAATCGTCAAGGCCTGATATTTTTCAGGGCCCCAATAGGCGTGTAAATTCCTGGGTCCGTAAAGTAAAGTAAATTTTTATTTCCATAATAATACCTTGTTAATGTGTGTTCTCAGACAAAACATAATGTCCCATATTATAACATTTTTACAGTATCTAAGCAATTTTAAGCTTTTAAAACGCAAAAATCCAACTTTGGTATTATCAACCAAAGAAAATAAGAGAAAGAAGATTAGTGAAAATGGATCAAAATCAATTTCTCATAAACTGTTATCCCTATGACGTAATTTCGACCTGTGGTCTATAAGCTTGTAAACCAACGATAAGATTTTTAAACAAAATTCAATTTATCTTTTATTAATAAATTTAATTTATTTTGTATATTTTGGATGCTCTCTAATTTCAAGATGTTTAAATTATTTCGATTTATATTTAATAAATATGTATATAATGAGCAATGAATTGGTTTTATTTAAAACGTCTCAAGATTTCTATATAATTTAAGCTATTTAAAAAAATCAATATTATTAATAATAATACAAATCCTATTAAAATTTATTATGTATTATTTCTCCAATCTGTACTAAATATTTTTTTATAAACGTTGCTTTTTTCATATGTAAATGTTTGTTATCCATTAGGAAAATGATTTCATTTTTTAAATGTCCTATAGCAAGAGAGAAAACTTAAACAACAGAATATTGTTGATAAAATACTACAACTAAACATTGTTTATTTAGTTTTGAAAGAAAAAAATCCGCCAGAGAATAAATTTATATTTATAAAGAATGTTTTAAGAAGAACTTTGCAGGTCGTTTTAAATAAACACGTCAGACTGTCATTCCATCTGTGAAGTATAGTGTTAAAAGTTGTTTTTTTTATAAATTATGGTGATGGGATACCATTAGTCTTCATTACATTAGTTGGTTCCATATCTTTATATAACTTAAAAGTTGCAAGGTAAAACATATTACAAAATAAATGTAGAATAGAATAATTAGAGGAAAATAAAGAAATAATAAACACAGCATAGAGATTGATAAAAGTAAATAATAAGAGTGTTTTAACAAAATTATCAATCACATAGAGGGTTAAAAAGATTTATTATAAATAAATAGTAATAGTTATAAAAATAATAAATAAATTCAATAATTTGTGTCTTTCTGTTTTGTGTGTACTAAAATGCATTTAGTATCACAGATAACATGGTTTTATATGATAAATACAAAAATAAATTTGTTTATGTACTTACATAAGGTCTAAATTTATTTTATGTTAGTCACAATTTAAACTTTTTTTATTTATAAACTTGAAGATACCACTGCGCGAATCTTTACCTCCATGCTCGATGTACTCCCAAATCACTAATCATTTTGTAAGATTCACAATAAATGGAAAAGAAATATATTAATTAAACAACTTAATAAAACCTGGAGGTCTAAAAAACAAAGAAACTGTTGATTATGGAATTTCTTTAAATTTTAAATACCCCATGTTAACATTTTTAATATATTTTTTATTTGACTGATAGAGAATTTTCACTTTAACTTACTTTCCTTCAAAACTTTCAAGTAATAATGTACTACAAATGTTAAAGAACGAGTACACGAAACATATGTTATGTAAACAAATAGTAACAATAAACAGTAATAAAATTATCTTCAGAAACTGGTAAAGTGAATTCTATATATTTTTTTAGTACTTTCTTTAGTAGCGTTTGTAATATTGTCACATTTTAGACCAGGTGACATGTAACGGGTGGCATTAACCAACATCTAAAAGTAGCCGCCTGACAGTGTTTTTTTCTTCCTTCCTCTAGATGATGGCTGGCGTAGATTATATACAAAGATTGTTGATACAAATAATACAATAATAAAGTTTGGGTTTAAGAGTGTTTGTGGGTGTTGTAGCAGTTTTGAATGAAAAATAAAACAATTAGAGTGGGGAAAAACAGATGAGTTTGTTTATATGTAATTGGAAACGAGAAATTCAACAATCAAGTAGTGAAAAAGCAAGTTGAAAAAGATAAAACTGATTTTCAGTTAAATATGTAAGTTATAAGCTGGAATTGAATTAAAGGTTATTTTGAAATCACTGTTCGCTGTTCTTTGTTGTTTTTATATTGTTAGCTCATATCCTAGAGTAAATAAGAACAAATTATTAATAAGAAATCAATAAAATTGTTATAATATAAATATGTATTTATATTAAATCATATGGTAACACCTGCTCAAGTGTAAGTGTTTGTTCTTGTAAATGTCTGAGGTATTCAAGCACTCTTCAATTCTACAACCTCGTACTAAACTTGAACACTCATGCTTCTGTAGTTTGCTCCGTGAAGGTATAATTTGATTACGTCATTCCCTACTTAACTCTGGAGTTAAGGATTTGTGTCGTATAATCAACGATAAAAATAAATACAAGTTTGGTTAAATTAAAAATAAGAGAAAATATTACATTTTGTATTGAATTATATATTATTATTTTCTAAAATATTTATTAAAACCAAGTAAAATGTTAAAATTTTAACTTTTTGTTTGTTTCGTGTTAACTTAAACTGGTTAAAGTCAATTTATATTTTTTTCCCATCCATAACGTAACAATAAAATTGTAAAAACAAGTATGTACTAAAATGTTTATCAGATTGTGATTTATATTATCATTATTGTTTTATAAGTTTTTTAGTTCAAAACTGTTTAAAATTATGTTTATTTTTGAAGAGTAATATTTTTGGTTGCGAGACTCCAGATGAGATGCCGACATTGTGATATTTACCGTAGATGTGTCTTGCGAAACTTCAGAGCGTCGAGCTTGTTTAATAAAATTCCTACTCGAGACTTCTCCGTAGCAATTTTATTAACTTCTTGAAATCTCCGTAGCAACCCTGGCCATCACACAATCATCACTTTCTCATTAGAGGCAAAAGTGCCCAATGTACCCCTCATTTTTGATTTTTTTTTTTTTTTTACAAATTAGAGAACGAGTAAGGTGGAATTAAACAAATATTCTTTGTGGCAAGATGTCCAATCCCTGCTCTTGTTTCAAACGTTTGTTACTGGTGTTTTTCTAAATAGTCAATTCATTTGGAGATTTCTGGATTTCACAAAAGTTATGTCCACTGTCTTCTTCTTGCCATCTTCTGACCCATTTGGTTCTGAAGTACAGACGATGTGATAAAAAACTGTGAAAGATTTGAACCATGTCAAGCCTAAGATCAAGTCTGGATGTAATTCCAACTATTCTACCTGCAATTTCATTTTATAAGCGTCTCAATAACTGGAAATCCACTGAAAGGAATTTTTTTTTTTTAAGTTGTTAAAGCACTGGAAGAATCTCTCCTGTTCGAAAATCGTAATCAGTATATTTATATTGCGTTAATGTTTGTAACGAGAACTTCGAGTGTGAGGATTTGTTTATTAGGATTAGCTTGTATGGTGCAGATATGCAATGCAGCAGATATAAGAATGATCGGAAACAGAATACTGATAGTCCGTCTTAGAGACAATAAATCCAGCGCCAGTCACACCTTCACGAATAGGAACCATCCTTGTAAATAATTATTGTAAACCTCGTTTATAATTTTAAGAGCAATATTTCTTAAAAGTTCCTTATTGTTCCTTTTTGCTAAATTTTCCGGAAGAGAGATGACATTTTAGGCGAAAGTTTTAAGATGAAATGCAGTTTGCTAATGATTTTATCATAGTATAGGATATTTTTGCTACTGACTAATCAAGTGGATTAAATAACTGATGATTGCTTATGTTCTCTTATTGAGACTTAAGGAGACTAAACTTGTTTAAATTACTATTTGATTTAGAAAGAAACTCACATAACCCAGATTTAAAAATCTGTTACCTAATTATTAAACTAGATAAAAATTATTACCAATGTTACTAATTAATTCATAAAACGAAGTAAAATCTACATTATATTTGTTTATTTTTGTATTTAATATATTATGGCATGGCTGTACAAATCTAATGAAAAAACCGAAATTTAAATATATTTAATGAATTGACAGATTCTCTGTGCATGTGTCTAAGTTTCAACTAATGCAATATAATCTAATTATTGTAGTGAGACACAACTTAGGTAAACAGCTCTTTAAGTCTAAGTTGTTTGAGTTTTTAAGTTGATTGTTTACAACCTTGTTTTAAACATCATTTAAAAAGAGGATAAAATATAGACACCTAGCCATTCATTACTCAATGTAATCAGCGTTGGAAATAATAAAAGTTGGAGAAGAGGGACAAAATGGGGAAAAAAAAATAACGCAACATAAAAGTTTAACCGAAGAAAGGTGTAAATCCAGTTAGTTACTTTGGGATTGCCAAATTCGCACTCATTAAAATTTGAACCAAAGTCTAGTTAATACGTTGCGAAGTAAACAAAATAAACTCTTTATATCTAATATAATAAAGCAATTTTTTAAACTGATATTTGAAAATATAAAAATAATGGTAAAGTTGCATAAAAACTGATTTCGTTAATTTTTGAGAAATTAAAATTTTTAAAACTTCACATCACACACATAGCTCTAGTAGGGATTTATTAGAAGTCGTTCGAAACATTTGTCTATGTGAACTAGAAGCCGATATAAGCATAAATAAAATATATACAGTTTTTAAATTTTGCTTCCTCTTAATAACAGAAAACAATTATATTTTTTTTAAGAAACCAGTTTTGCATTGGTGCTGTATTCAAAAGCTTCAATAGTAATTAAATCTATTCTGAAATAAACTCAGTATAAGTACCTCTGCGTGCAAATTCCTACAATAAAAGTTTGAAGTTGGGGGGCATATTGAATAGACCTATAACTTACAGTTATTGAATAGAACCGCCGGCTGGTACCAATAACACACTGATGTTAACTATAACGGTTGCTCATAGAACGCAAGTCGAACATTCTACCTGAAATCATTGCTTTTGTAATGTCATACTTTGCATTCAAATTGATTTTATAGATTTGTACATTATCATTGCTTTCAAACAAGAAACATTTATTTTTATGTTTTATAAACGTCAAATCCTGATATGGAACTGAAAGTATTTAGATTATGGAAATGTGTGGTATTAAAATTTCAACCTTAAAAAATGAGCATGAGTAATAACTTTACCCTCCTTTAATATCACCAGTAGTCTCATTCTCAATCTAAAAGGTTGTTTGGTATCAAAGTATTGACTAACTTTAGAAGACGAATATTTTGTGTCAGTCATGTTTCCAAAGTTAAAACTCTATTTTAACAACGTGAGCTGCGTCTTGTGAAGTTGAAGAGTGTGAATAATGGACATATCACGTGACCTGACTCTGAAGTACTCTGTACGTAAGCTTGTGAGTTCTTGTCAAATTCTGTGTATTTTGAGTATTTCGATTTACCTTACCGTTATTTAAAGACAAATTATTTCGGTCAAACGTTGTTGTAATAAGTGTAAATATATTTGTTAGCTAATTCCCAAATTATAATCATGTGTATGTGAATATATATATATATATATATATATATATATATATATATATATACATACACATGATTATAATTGCTTGCCAAATTGCATGGTTATAATATATACATATATATATTGCTTGCCATACACTCCAAGAGTGGTTGTCACTTTTTAACGTAAAGCAGAAAACCAAAAGTCAGTTACAACTAATGTTGTTCACATTGAAGTAACTTTATTTAAGTATTGAAAATAAAATTACTTATTAAGACGAGACACTCGTTCCAAGGTTTTTAATGTTTAATTTTCAAGCCTAGAATGTAAAACTAAGTTTTAAATCAAACAAATAACAGTACGATTTGTACGTGGTTCAAATTTTTTTTATAACTTATAATCACTCGAAACGGACAACGGTATTGAAAACTTAAATTGTACATTTTTTTTATCTTAAAGTTATTTATTTATAACATCCATAAATGGTAGTACTAAAAGTATGACTGTAATAAAAAATTTCATTTGGCTTTAGGTGAAATTTATGTACTCTTTTGTAGCAAAGTGCTTGTTGTTGAGGCACGCTTATTGAACATTTTAAGATGTAATTAAAAGTTAGATGTAGATTTTATTTGTCTTCCAAGACATGTAATTGTATTTTATAAGAATATGAAAAAGGCTAAGTTTTAGGTAAACCACTTCCATGGAAAAAAGAAAGGCTCTTTTAAAATTGAATTAGAATCTTGTTAGGAAAACATATACTTTTAAAAATTTACTATATACTCTTTGTCCAATAAGTCACAGAATAGTTAAAATATCGTTTCAACTATAAAAACATAAACATCTAAATAATACGAATGTGTTCTGGTGTAAAAGAAACATATTTTATGTTTTAAGTGTTACATTCACCTTTTTTCTGTAGTTAAAATGTTGTTTTGAGTGCCAACACACAATTTTTAAATCTAAGACTTTATTAAGTGATATCTATTTTTAAAGGTCTGGTTTAATATATTTAAAAAAAAATTACACAATTTAATGGTCGTTATCCTTTTCCAATAAAAATGTCTGCGGTAAAATATTGAGAACAGTTAAAATAATTCATGTTTAAGAATAATATATAAAATACAATTTCACAAAATTAATATTGAATTATCAAATGTGTTTCAACATCAATGTCACTATCTTCATTAATACAATAGCTATACTTTACAAATTATAACCGTTATTTTTTGTCGTCTATCATTTGCTTATTGTAGCTACAAATTCTCATAACTGTCTTGTTTATTGAAAACCTAACATACCCCAACCTTATGATTTCAGCTCTATATATTTTAATTTAGATGTTGGGATCATAAACTGACAAATATTGTTCTAATGTTTTCCAACACGCGAACATATTTCTCAGTAACAATAAAGCTCAGAACTAATCATTTTTTTTTACAACTTCAGTCTAACTCATAAAATACTTAATTTCCTGTAGGTGTATTAAGCTATAAAACTGGAACCCCATTATAATATCCATTTCCAACTTTAATACCGAAACTGAATGTATATATTGACATATATCGTTAGAGGCTGCAGTACTATATGTTTTCAGGCAAAAACGTTGGTTTACCTTTTTATTACACTTCATTTTATCATTTGACGTACAGACAAAACCTTTAGTCATTTATTTTTATAGTTGGCTTCTTTTAAAATGATAGTTTTTTATTCAACATGTTATATAACTGAAAAAGCTCCTCGCAATACAGAGATAACAAAGTACTTTATTTACCCTTCTAGAGACTCACCCCTTAACTCCTGTAACTTTCCCTTAACTCTCACTCATCCCTTTCGAGATTGTCCCCGTAACTCTCACTCACTCCCCTCTTGATATTGTTCCCGTAACACCCACACACCTCTCTTGACCTTGTCCCCGTAACTCTACCACACCCCTCACCAGAATGTCCCCATAACTCTTACTCACCCCTCTCGAAATTGTCCCCGTAACTCTCATTCACCCCTTTCGAGATTGTCCCCGTAACTCTCACTCACTCCCCTCTTGATATTGTTCCCGTAACACCCACACACCTCTCTTGACCTTGTCCCCGTAACTCTACCACACCCCTCACCAGAATGTCCCCATAACTCTTACTCACCCCTCTCGAAATTGTCCCCGTAACTCTCATTCACCCCTTTCGAGATTGTCCCCGTAACTCTCACTCACCCCTCTCGAGATTGTCCCTGTAACACTCACACCTCTCTTGACATTGTCCCCGTAACTCTCACTCGCCCCTCTCTAGATTGTCCCCGTAACTCTCACTAACCCCTCTAGATATTGTCCCTGCAACACTCACACCTCTCTTGACATTGTCCCCGTAACTCTCACTCACCCCTCTCGAGATTGTCCCCGTAACTCTCACTCACCCCCCTCGAAATTGTCCCCGTAACGTACACACCACTCTTGACATTGTCCCCGTAACTCTCACTCTCCCCTCGCGATATTGTCCCCGTAACTCTTACTCACTCTTTCGAGATTGTCCCAATAACTCTCACTCACTCCCCTCTTGATATTGTCCCCGTAACTCTTACTCACTCTTTCGAGATTGTCCCCGTAACTCTCACTCACTCCCCTCTTGATATTGTTCCCGTAACACACACACACCTCTCTTGACCTTGTCCCCGTAACTCTACCACACCCCTCACCAGAATGTCCCCATAACTCTTACTCACCCCTCTCGAAATTGTCCCCGTAACTCTCATTCACCCCTTTCGAGATTGTCCCCGTAAATCTCACTCACCCCTCTCGAGATTGTCCCCGTAACTCTCACTCACCCCCCTCGAAATTGTCCCCGTAACGTAGACACCACTCTTGACATTGTCCCCGTAACTCTCACTCACCCCTCTCGATATTGTCCCCGTAACTCTTACTCACTCACTCGAGATTGTCCCTGTAGCACACACACACCCCCCCCCACATACACACACACCTCTCTTAACATTGTCCCCATAATTCTACCACACCCGTCACGAGAATGTCCCCATAACTCTTCCACACCCCTCCCGAGAGTGTACCCCTAACTCTCATACACCTCAATATTAATACAATAGCTATATTATACACATTATAACCGGTATATTTCGTCTATACTTAGCTAAAAATTCTCATAACAGTCTTGTTTATTGCAAATGTAAAATAAAAATTACAATTTTATTGTAAAATGAATAAAACACAAATTCAGAAAACACTTTCAACGATTTATAAAAAAACTGTAATAACTTATATATCATGCTTACTATATATGAGCGTGTACAATTTAAATGAGCATACATGCCTTACATTGGTGGATAGATTACAGCGAGATCTATTGGTCAAAAGACTAACCTCTACAAAATATAGCGATAAATATTAAATTAGTCGCTTAGCAATAAGTAATTTTTAATAAATAATTTAATTAATGTTGATTAAATATTGACATAAAAAGCGAGAGTTTAGAATTTTTGCGGATATATTAGTGCAAAATGAGGTGGAATTGGATGTGAAAAGGTTTTGTAAGTAAATAAACGAGATCATTTCAAACATTTTGATGCCAATTTCATTTAATTTGAATAAATATTTTAATGATACATCAGGAAATAAAACCAACGAAACTCAAACAATTCATATATGAATTTCAGAATATATATACAAATTGTTGTTTTACTATTTATAGATGTCCAGGAAGAGGACTCCCAAGATCATTAAGAGTGACTTTTTTATTAGTTGTAAAATGTTTCTAATTTTTTCGTTATTATAAAGAAACTAATAATTGTAAATGCATAAATCTTTCTTTATAATAAACTTTATATTTGTGTTTGATTTTTAATATAACTACCGTCTTTTTTTTCCTTTCTTCAAATGTTCAAAAGAAAGTATTTTTTATACACAATTTAAAGACATAAGTTATGTGCGTTTATAGCGGACATACGTTTGACACAAAATAGGTCGCACGGACAATTAAATTCTCTTTTCAATTGCCATTACAACATTTTCCCTTTTGTTTGTCTAAACAGTGAGAAACTAAAAAGCCAATATTGAAGGACTCTATCCAGATATTTACTCATTAATATTCCTAAACAGTATACCATAATATTAATTCACATAAAAAAACAGAAAAATTAACTGTATTTGTTGGACAGGACAATAGATAATAAATCTATTATTATTTATGTTATTTATCAAATATGAGACTGTCGAAAATTATAAGGTAAAAAGACAGTTAGACAACTGTGTAGTTCGATAATGTATACGATATGAAAATAGATCAAAATACCGCCAATATTATTACATTTTGTTGCTTAAAGCAGAACTTCAAGTTACGCTGCTTTAAAAATAATATTCTTTAAAACACTTGCCGTAAAAAGTTTATGATCTATAAATAAATAGATTTAGTGAGTTATTATTGTTGAATAAATAATGTCGTAGATATAAAGAACACTAAATCTGTATTTCGTATAGCCCACTACTTATATTAGGCGGTTTTTCCTCTACTAATTTTATCTACAACTTTTATGATGTCGCTTTGGAACCAAATGAAGTTTCTACCTAACCTACTGCATTTTATGACATTTTTGGGCGTCATATTAATTTCAATTAATATCTAAATTGTAACATAATCCTTTGACACAATATTCAACACATTTTCAATAATGGATTAGTAGCTAAATTGGTATCTCATATATATATATATATATATATATATATATATATATATATATATATATAATATTATTACTATTATTATTATTATTATTATTATTATTATTATTATTATTATTATAATCAACAATCCATCATTATTCCATAACTATAAAAACATAATGAGGTAAATATAATCGTGAAGCCCAAGGAATTCTGTACAGATTTACTTAATTTTTTCATCCACTTGTCCCTCGATTGTAAAGAACAAGATTAAGTTGAATTTCACACTATCTCACGACACAAAAGCTTAATACATTCATTACACAAAAGATATTGTATCCATTCCCTTCAGCTTCTTATCATCAAAGATTATATCTTCATTATTTTTTTCTAGAACATTTATTCCAAACATGATTTTTTTATTTAATGAAACTGTTCAGTTAGGCTTTATTCCAAACAATACGTGAAAGGTAAATGAAATTAAACAGAAGAGGGTTTTTCTATTTAAGGATTCCCGACAAAGTATTCTTTGGTGTGACGTTAATCTTTTGGGGGGGGGGTCATAATAAGTGTCCTTATTTACACTGAGTTTCTATCAAACGTTTTGGCTTAAATTATACATATTTTCAAATGACCACATTGAAACATTCTTTCATTTGTTTAGTTGACCAATAGGTTATTTGGTGTTAACTCATTTGCTGCGTTTATTGATCTTCTTAAAAGAGAACGTTCTCTGAGGAATATAATTACAAGTTAGATGTAGGTTTTATTTGTCTTCCAAGTTAAGTAATTGCATTTTACAAGAATAAGGGAAGAATTAAGTTACAGGAAAACTACTACACAGGAAAGGAAATGGTCATTAACATTGAATTAGAAGCTTGATCAGCAAAAACTTATACTTTTAAAATATAATACAATGGTTGACCAAATAGTGATGGAACATTTAAATGTAGTTTAAGCTTGGAACAATGTAAAAACCTAACTCATACAAATGTTTTCTTTAAAACATGTTTTCAGTGTTATGTGATGCATTCATCCCCTTTTACATACTATACATGTAGTGTTGTGTGCCAACTACAATTTTTAATGTAAAAATCCACCAATTGGTATCTATTATTAAAAGTCGTTTTAATAGATTACAAACTACATAAATTAATCTAACCTCTTTCCGTAATAATAGCTGCCGGTAAAGATATTTAAAACAGTGTGTAAAGAAAAATGTCACCCTTTTGTATTTTAAGTGATACATTAACTATAATATACATATTATAACTGTTATATGTCATCTATAATTTGTTGTTTGTAGCTGAACACTCTCATACCGGTCTTGTTTATTGGAAACCTTATCTAAAATAACCATCTCATATCATCAGTTTTATTTTTATTCGCAATTTATTTTAGTTTCTGACTCTAGGAAAATAATGGAAATAAAATATGTAGCAATTACTTTTCTGTATTTTGATAAACTTCAATTAAGTAAATTTCTATTTACCCTTTAAACACTAAAACTATTAATTTTGTATTTTGGAATTAATTCATCACGACCACAAAAAAAAATTACAAAGATTCATTTATTATAAATCATACCCTGGTTATTTCTTCTCAAGTTCAAAATGGTTTCCCTCCACAGCTTGACGGTAGGCCACTTTGAAGTAGTAAATCTCCACAACATTTTAAAGTTATTCTCTTTATTAGTTTATTTATGTTTTAGCTTCGATTTTTATTCTGTGAATCATTCAACCCCACAAAAACTACATAATTCAATGAATAAGTCATTTTACATTTGAAAGAGAATATCAAAAATACATATTACACTTTTTTTTGCAGAGCCTGTACCTTTAAGATAAATTTAGGTAAACGAAGGAAACCTGGGAGGCTTAACTCAAGGAACCAAGAACTCTTATTAATTATTACAGTGTAGTATCAAAGAGTAGAAGATGTCTCGCAAAGATAAGGCAGGCCAAAGAGGCGTTTGCACAACTTGCTCCAAATTGCCGATCACTACGGCGAAGAATGGGAACTATACTTAGGGTTTTCGCGCTTTTACATGTCTGTAAACCAAAATCACAAAGTCTGTTTCTAACAATTTGTGGGTTTTTGTAAACAACTGTATCAAGAGAATTTATAATACACATTACCTAGAGCATATCTCTAATTACCTACACCAGAGTAATTAAAAAATTTTAAATTTGTGGCTACCCTCACAGATTTTTTTCTAATTTAAGTAAATTTTCTGGTACTAATTCATTGGCGGATTTTTTTCTTCAAAAATATACTTTTAGTAAAATAAAAGGCTGGTAGCATAATTATTGATTCAGTAACGTAAATTGATTAAACAGGTATATATCACTTTAGCGAATCAAAACTGATTGTTGCACCATACATCCAATGTCAACCAATGCGCCCTATTGCAATCTCATCTGTCCTATCTAGACCTACGTCAACATTACCTGACATACATGTTGTGTTTACCTCTAATATTAGCTTTCTGGTCTGGTACACCAGATCCTGATGAGGCCTATCTAATCTGTGGCTTCATGCAGGATCAATCAGAACAAATATTTATTTAAATGTATTGTATGAAACGTCACTGAAAAATAAATAAAACAAACCTTATTCTATGATTTAAATCAACCAAAGTACAATTTATTATTGTTCATTTGTCTAAAAAAAAATGGTTTATGCACAATGAACTAACAAAATAGTTTTAATTTCAAAGTAAGTGAAACTACAAGCGTATCACTGATTTCAAATCTACTTGGAACAATTTTTAACACGTTCATAAACCAATCTATTTATATTTCGTCTTGAAATATAAATTTTCCAAAATATGAACAAATCATTAAATAAGTATATTTCATTCTTTGTTAACAATACATATTGTAGTTAATTTATGATCCAGATCGTTAACGTTTTTGTAATGGTATTAGCTACTATTTCTATATTTGATTCCATATTAAATATTCAATAGTCGACATTAAAACAAGTTGAAGTAAAAATTGTAATATTGAAATAAAACTATCTATAAAAGTGATTTAAAAAAAAATAAATTCCGTGCGTCAAACGATAAAATTATGCGTAATAAAAAGAGAAACCAACCTGTTTGCCTAAGCACAAGTAGCACTGCAGTCTTTAACGATTGATCCCTACATATATTTTCAGCTTCAGTATTAAAGTTGGAAATGGAAATTATAATGAAGTTATACTTTTGTAGCTTAATACAGCTACAGAAAATTAAGTATATTGAACTTGTAAAATATTATTATTTTGTTTGTGCTATTTCTTTACCAGGATAAATGCTCGTGTTCTGAAAAAAAAATTTCTGTATTTTAAGTGGATTATGTAAGATATGGAAATAAAGTGAGTTTTTATATATGAAACGTGTGCTTGAGATTACAACTTATTATCTGTTATAACTATTTAGATATCCTAAGTTGTAAGTTGGAATCATTTTATAAATGGATCGTTCTTAATTATGTAAACACTCTTTCAATGAAAACAAAATATTTTCAGAGGGCATATAGTTACAACAAATCTGGTGGTCTGTTGAAAATTATAAAGCGCTAAAGGTGAATTAAATACGGCCACCTACTTTTAAGTTGTTTTTATACGTGGGAAAATATAGTCTTAAGATGTATAAACAAACAAGTAAATAAAGTCTAGACAAATCCATAGGTCTTTGGTTTTCTTCGCCAAACTTCTACCTTTAAAGGCATCTCCTCCTCTCTCCACCTACTCGTTAGTATCCCATAAACGGTTAGATATCAGAGAAGGTCTACCTATATTAATTGATGTACGCGGATTTCCTACCATGGGAAAAGAGTATGGTTTTGAGATAATTCGTAAAGAAAACAAAATAAAAATCTATTACGTCATTACAAGCTTAATTATAATTAAAAATGATGTTTTTTAATTAATACTTTGATTCCGTTTATGAGTCAGGCGAAGGAATTTAAGGGTCTATTTATATATATTTTTTCAAACACGGTGTCCAGATTTAATTTTTCTTTTGTCTGACAACTACTGAACTGACATTTTGGTAACGATTTGTTTCGTATTTATTTGATTTTGATAAGTGGTGTGTGTGAGAGAGTTTATTAATTTTTTTGCTCCGTTTATTGTAACCATAATACTTTGTATTACTCTGCATTCTACATAATATTTATATTACTTTATGATTTCGTTACTTATTCATATTCAATACAATTTTTTTCTAGGTTGCATTTAATACTATTATATTTATTTTAAAACTTGAATGAAAAGAACAACAAAATACGAGCGTTTTGAATTAAAACAGTTAGTTGTTTTAAAACAGTTTCTTAAGATAAACTACTGGAATTGATTTACGATTCTAATATTTATTAATATTTCAAAACTTTTTATAGAAACAACAATAACTGCAAACAAACAAACTTTGATTAAAACTATTTTCCTTTTGAGATTAACGATGCAAACATAAAGTAGATCAAACTTCCGCGAGGAAGTAATTGTTTCAAATTCAGTAGAAACCATTTATCTTGATAAATATTTTATTTTATATCAAAACACTTTAATGAAAATATAACAATGAAGTATTTTTTGTGTGTAAAGACATGAGGAATTTAATTTAATAAAGACACATATAAGTATATATACATAAATACTCAATGTAATTAAGTACTTTTTAAAGATAGAGGTATTCCAAAAACAAGTTACCTACTAAATGAAGTGACGAGGTTAGGGATAGAATAAAAATCGTTCTAAAAAA
Source organism: Aphrophora alni (assembly GCA_963513935.1). Lineage (NCBI taxonomy): Eukaryota > Metazoa > Arthropoda > Insecta > Hemiptera > Aphrophoridae > Aphrophora > Aphrophora alni. Next base: position 95,310,757 of record OY740774.1, on the reverse strand, counting down.
CAAAACGTACATGATATGTCATGTAATGAGACTTTCACCAGTAGCTCAGTGTGGATACATACAGACAAAACAATAGAATATTTCTACATCGTTTTTTGAAAAAAAGATACATATTTATATTAACTATCACCACAGTCATTTCATGCATGAAGGGTTGTATTAAATTGAGTCTTTTTGAATAGTTCAATTTATTTGAAGTCATGTTTGGGATTATAGGTTCTAGAGAAGAAAGACGGGAAAATTAATCGTTGATGAAAAGTTGCAAGAGGAAGAACATATAATGTGTAACCCTTTTTATGAGGAATAATATAATAAAGCCATTGTGCGGTGCGATGCTACTTAGTACTTTTCTTTACAAGAGAGGTACAGTGTGAATAAACAAAACAGCAGTTCCTTAGCTTTCAAGATGGGGCGTGATTTTGTTCGGTTTTCTTCAGATGTACATCTTATTGGATCCAACTTTGACAAATATCAATAAATGCCAAACAGACATTAATACAATCTGCCATTTTGTTTTATAAAAATAAACGTTTTACCGATTATACTGTGTAAAAGAGACATTTGAGATAGAACAGGCAGATGGCGTTGAGGTTGTAACCCACTAATGAAAGAGTGGGTACTGATATGGTTATATTAGAGAGAGATTTAAAGAGAAAAATAAATCACTACAACACTATCATCTTCAGTGGCACACTATTATACAGTTTTGTGTAGTTGTGTTATTTTGTGGTTTGGACTTTTTCCTTGTTCATATTAAAGAGAAAAATTGAGTTAGATTTTCTGAATTAAGGTACAAATAACCTTTTATATTACTAGATGCAATGATAGAAACAAAGCATTCTATCTTTTGCATTACTAAAACATTAATTAATAGTTATTTGTGCAACTAGTGAGCAAAGTGGCACTTTATATAGTGGCAAAGTGGCAAAAATATTGACGCACGAGGCTTGCCGAGTGCGTCAATTTTATCGAGTTTAAAAAAGACACTTTGCTCACGAATTGCACATTATACTGTGTCTACAGTTGTTATTTTGGCAATAAAAACAGTTCATACTGGCGGTCGTACTTTTTCCTTGATTTGACAGGAAGGAGATTTAGTACAACGTTAGCTTTTTCCGCTAATTTAGGCGGGGTATTTGACAGGTTTTCACCCTCTGAACTGTCCATATTTTAAAACCAACTACACAAAATATGGCAGTAGTGCTAAACAACACATCAACTCTGAGTAGAAGTTCTCACGTCAAAACTGAGGTTATTTATGAATATTACAAATAACTTAGATGTATTGTTGAGGAAACGGGATTGCCAACTTCAAAACTCGGCAAACAAAAAATACTCTCCGTATACATACACTGTCAATCATCTTTATGAATAATTACTTCCTTTTTCAACTTTAAAACGTTGTTTTGTTGTTTATTTGTGTTATTTTACATGTAAGAATTATTCTAACCTACATACGGGACATTTCCTGTATATTATAAATCAATTCAAATAAACTTAACCTAAATTTCGTTTTGTTCGGTTGCCATTCGGAGTGAGCAAAGTAGTGTGCAAAGTAGTGGGCAAAGTGAAACTGTTGAGAAATCAGCTGTTTTGCAAACTAATTTAAATGAACAAAATGCCACTTTGTCGTCAACTGTAGACAAATATTATTTATTACAAAAATGTTAACATTTGTATATAAAGGTTCATATACATTATAGAAATAAACATACTTGGTATGGAACTGATACTACCGACTTCAACTTATTTTAGTGTTTTTTTTATATCCACCTGTTTGTAACAATCTCGGATTGGTGTTAACAGATATACGAAAATAGATATTAGGAGCAGATGTAGGTTTCATCAGAATTACCTTAGATAAACGCCATTTTCAAATTGTACGAACATTTTACAATCAAATTTACGGTAACAACATGTCTGTTTATAATATCATATGTTCACTACAAAATAAATATTGTTTATAATATCCATTATATAGGGTGTCCAAAAAGTATTTCAACGGCGTTATATTTAATAAACCATTGCAGATAAAGCAATAAAACTTGCACATCAATACTATACCTTAAAATCTACTTTTTGCAGCAACTATACATTATACATCTACTTATGGAGTCGGCCCGCAGGGAGTTAGAAGAAAATCTTTAGTGAGGTAAAGTTTTATATCATAACAAACGTCTCTACTAGGAGAAGAAGATCTCAAAAGGTTCTCCCTTTACAAAATGGCAGCGATTTAAATTTACAATGTTGGGCATTTTGAAAATGGCTTAATTTTCTTTCTTGGAATGTGTTACGTACATAAAACCCCAACAATATACACTGAAATAAGTCAACAGAAATAATCATGCGGTTTTGCGTAATCGAATTTTTCATTTCAGAGTTATGTTTCTATGGTAGTCTCACAGAAACTGATTATCAATATAAGATTGATAAAACATTGAGACAGTATACTTATTGTGTGGTTTATTTCGAAAGAGAGCTCTACAAATAACAAGAGAACTCTTCACCACGATGTCAAGTATGTTTTGATTGAAGGTTAAAATGGTTGGATGCACAGTCCTCAATATAATAATATTGACCTCGTTTTGTCAACAATCCATTAGGTTTTATGACAAGCTCTGAAACTAATGTATAACTATAACATTGCGTAATTGTAGTTAATAGGTTATACTCTTCAATATTTCAATTTTACCTTCTCGTATAAACAAATGTAGAGAATATTGGAGATTAGTCAATGAATCTACTTTGAATTGTACTGGGTCAAACAGAAATTTATAAATTCGGAGCCTAAAACATTAGATTTGCAGAACGATGTATCCCTAATTACATGTACGTTGTTCAACCAGTTGTAAACGGTTGGAAAAATGAAGATAACGTGTATTGTATGTAAATATTAAGGTCATATTTTAATTAGTTAATTTTGTTTCAAACAGTTCAAATGTCTAAAACATTTTAAGGTAACTGTCCCAAAACCAAATTAGAAAACTTTTATTGTATTAAAATTAATATATTTCTTTATAATTTTTTTTAAATAAGGAATGAAAAATATTGTAGTTATAAGAACACAAACAAACAAAATATTGGTAGTCATGTTTCCATAAAAAATGCATCTGCTGTTGAAGAACAGAAAATATAGAATAAAATATAGATATGGTCCTAAATTGTAAAATGTAAATTATCTGAAACCCAATCAAACGTTTCCTGACAAGTTTTGGATGAATTATGAAGTCACTTCAGTCTAAAACTCTCACTATGTTCAAACTGTCATGAGTAATATAAGTGATAAACTCCTTTAAAGAGGAAATTGGTTAAAAGAAATCATAGCAAAAATAGTATGTAATTATTTGGCTCAACAGCTCACGAAGGGCTTTCAACCGAGTAACGTATTGTCAACACATTGAGTTATACGAATAGTAGTACCCATGATGTTAGGTCAACACTAACGTTTTTGTATCATACTGGAATAAAATACAAAATCACTCAGACACCAAACAAGAGTATTACAGATTAAACCCACAGACGTCTGTAAAGCTATTTGAAAAAAATCAAAGTATATATCAAATTACATCAGACAATACTACTTGTAGGCTAATACAATGTTTATTTTACAATCTCGTGTATGATATTTAATACAATTTATTAAGGGTTATTGTGATCTTTATATAGCAGTCATATTGATTGTCTGTATTTATTATGAAAACATAATAAGTAAAACTAGTAAAGCCCTATAAAATTGATGTATTTACAACAAAGCAAGATAAAGGCCATCACCAATGGTATATAACCTTGATTTACATTCCATTGTTTAACTTCTTGAAAGTTGAAAGGTACAAGAAGACTTTTATGAGATTAAAAAGCTATGGATTGTTCTTCAAACATAAAAAAGTAATCTGACATTAATAATAATTTACTCTGCATGAGAGCTTCTAAAGAGTTTTACGATAACTCACCAATTCAAATAGATGTTGTTATTTCTAGTGCTTTGTTGACTGTGTTGCTCTATTGTACTTGTATTTATACTTTGTTTTTCTTGTTATCAAACAAATATATCTTTCTGTAGAAGTGTCACCATTATACACTATTATCACCAATATCTAGTGAAATAACATGAGTATATAATGGAAAAAATTTATATGTGTTTTGTTTAATTGTAAATCATAAACTAAAATAATCAAAAGAACTCTATAAAACACGACGACGTAAAGCTTCTTAGTTGGTTTTCTGCTGTATATAAGATAACGACACATGTGGTTGTGTAAATCTGGTGATTCAAAACTTTTCTATGAGTCTGTGTATAAACAATCGGATCGTACTCGCAGCCTAATTAGACTAGAAAACAATGCCATTGTAACTGCAGGCTGTTAGTTTTAATTAATTAGGTTGTGTAGAGTGACCAACATAACCAGAAATTATTATAGTTGGCAGGCACTTGCTATGTTTAGCTGTTTTTGTCTTTAAAACATATGTTTCAAATATCTGTTACAGATTCCAAAATTAACATTTTCTGAATAATCGATTCGGTACTTTATAGTTTATCTTTTAAAACGATATGAAACACTCTTGATGTTGGTCATATTTGTATACAATATCTATATTGATTGTAAATTATTTCCTAGATTGATTACATTATTAAATCGAAGCTACCTTATGTGATTCAATCTGATTTTGTGATTGACATGTTTCTCAACAATTAATGAATGATTAAAATTATATAATTGGGAGAGAGTGTGGAATATGACGAAACGGACGCTTTCAAGTTCCACTTCTAATACCAGATTACGTGAAACAAAAACCAATTTCGAATTGCTAAAATTTTCTTTTTCTTTAGTTTTATAACTTTTTGTTTAAAATGTTGTAATTTCTAATCGATTAGTTTCTATTATCAATAATTTTAATGAAATTACTTGTGTACATTTACTACGTGTAATTTGCTTATAATAAGATATCAGATAATAAATGAAATTGATAATTTTAAAAATGATATGCTTATTATTAACACTTTTTTTGTTAGTTATGGTGAAAAAAAAAAAAAAAAAAAAAAAAAACTGCAAATAAATATTAAAATTTGTAAAAAATTTCAAATGTTGGTGTGCGTCATTTACCACCAAGTGGTGCGCCATTTTACTCGATTTCAATAGGTTTTCTATATTAATAACCCACAATTTTAACAATTTTGTGATGATTTTTATAACTTAAAAATCAGCGGCCAAATTAAAGGAATTTTCAGGCAATTGTCCTTAAAAACTGTCAAAATAAGAGGAAAATAAATTGTTTCATGTTTCGCAGTGTCTTAAGCAATTGAAAAACCTAAAAATCCATACAAACAAAAAAGTAATTTGTTCCATATTCCCCCACTATCCCCAAACTAGAACATCCAATCCGCTGGAGATCGATCGAAATTCGGTTTATGAGTTCATTTATTCCAGGGAAGGTTATCTAAATACAATAGTGCAATTATTCCTAACAGTAATAGTAAGAGCTGCACTACATATTTAATAATCAATAATATATTAATCTTTACAAATTGGTTGCTAATGAAACGAAATTTGTTATTACGTACCTCAATTTATTAACCTAACCGGTTTTGAGGTTAGGTTACCTAATCTGGTTTTAAATTTATTTAATAACATTGGATAGTTCATTTTATAAATATGCTTAATCGGAAATTTGCCATAATTTGTGTTTATGATAATAATGCGCTACGTTTCGAACGTATAAATCAACACTCATTATCAAGTGTAAAACTAAAACAACAAACTATTCTAGTAGTCTAGTAACAAGTTAGAAACTAAAACTACTTATATAATTTAAGATAAGAACTCAACTTGAAACTAGGTCTGATCAGTCAAAAACTAACATTACATATAAACGAGATCAAATAAAACCACAATACAAAGCCTATATTACATAAAGGACAGCAAGCAAACAGGTAACCTAGATAGAAAATAATAAGTTTTGCTTCCATAGCAACCAATTTTGTACAGTTGAACAATCTGTGAAGCTGATTAAATTTGTAATGAAGTTCTAATTATTGCCACTATATATTATACCTCTATTTTAATTAATTATCTTTAACCTACGATATCTATAGCAGCATATTTAATTTTTAATATAAAAATAAAACATATAAAGAGTTTACTACCAGAACCAGCGTTCTAATTTATAAATCACAAATTCTTCCTGATGTCAGTCACAGTACTAAATTTTAGAACTTGTAGTACAATTAGTGTAGGACGATAGTTTTTAAAGAAATACAAATTAAATGCAAACGTTAAATCTGTTCACAGATGTAGGTTTAAATACAATATTAACATCGTCAAACTAGTGAACTTTTATGCAGAGGATAAACTGTCCAATAATTTAGATATTGAAAATTTTACTGTAGTAGTCGCAATAAAAACAAATTTTAAATCATAATTAATATTTGAAAGCAATCATAATATTTGGTAAAGCAATTGTTTTATACAATTTACCGGTAAAATTAGATTACTGGCAGTTTCGTTGTGAGGTATATATTTCTCTAAAAATATCTATAGAAGCAGATTTGTCTACTTGTTAATTTATTTATTCCTAGTACTGGAAAACGGATAGTACGTTAAGTAGCCTACGGTTAAAGTAAAGATTAAAAATTGTTATCAGTTAGAAGTGGATTTTAAAAGTTATTTTAACTCAAAAATATCGAAAGAAAATAATCAAATCAATAAATTATTCACGTAAATAAAATTAATAAGTATATTTTTATATACGTATGATTTGAAAAAGTTCAAGATATTTAAATATAATTCCATAAATGTATAATAAATAGGGTTTACATTATTATTTACTAAATAAATATATTTGCAATTTCTTCAGCTTTTTGTTAAACATGGTGTTTTAATAACATAGAAAAAACATTACAAATTACCAAATATACAAGCTTAAAGTCAAGTTGACGCATTGTGACGTCAGCTTTATGTTACGTCATGATGTCTCCATTGACGTATGATATCCGGAGAATACTTGGACTTTCAAAGGTTTAAACGTGTAACATAGAATTATATTTATGTGTCTCATGTTCTCATTAGCCTTAAAATATATGTAACATCAAGATAGTTGAATTTCTTATAAATGTGTTGAACACTTTGACAGAGTGCAGCTGTTTATTATGAATGAAAGTTCTAGTTTTAGTCAACAAAGTATGAAGTAGGTTTGGTAATTGTCAATAATTTCTACTACCGTATTTTGATTGGTCTTTTCATGACCTGAGGAAACAGAAAAAGTGATTTTCTACATGCCGTCAGTCATACACGATAACAACCATTAATATAAAGAAGGGAAAATGATATTTCATATTGGAGAACTCGCATATAGAACTCTATTGTAATTCAGAAAATAAACAGTATAATGGCGGTCATATCAAAGAGTTTTTCAGTTAATGTATCTTGTGATATTCAACTACCAATACAAATCAAGTTTCCTATTCAATCCGTTAACAGCGTTTTCGCTCTTGATATGATGTGAATTTTAACAGCAGGATATTGTGGGGAACATTTTACAATTAGTCGTTCTATTTCGGGCAATGGTTTACAGCGTAGAAAGTAAACAATTTTACTTGTATTTAAAGGTAATCTTCTTACAACTGTTGTGTTTAGCTAAACTTTAAAACTTCATCGCAGAAAGTCCACATGAGTGTTTTAGTATCCTGATTTTAATTGGTATACAATGAGAGATACGCTGCTTTATATAACTTACTGAAAGAAAATTATCTATAAAAAATTATTTAAATCAGAAGAAGTTTTTATATTACTAATAAATTGTTCATAAGTTTATTCTAGATCCCTTCGAAATTTATACTAAATGGGCAAAATTTAGTGTAAATGACAAGTTCTTTAGTAATAATGCTCACAGAATGTAAAGATATTTAACTGATGACCTCATCCTAAATTCACTTTCTTTGAGTCAGAATCACTGCATGTTTTATGATTCCATCTTTAAATTACACAAATAAAATCTTTGTAATAACTCTTTCCCAAAAAGGAACGGCCAATAAATAACAGACAAACCCTGCTTATATTAACAATTTAAACCTTGCTGTATAAATAACTTTTAGGTTTCAAGCAATAAATAAGTTGAACGCAAAGCAGATTCTCATACGGAAATGGAGAAAAACTTACGTCTGTAAATTGTACTTGAGATCGATAAATTTATTTATGGATTCAATTTCCGTTTCGTAATTTGAAAGTAAAAGTTAGATACCTAATTTATACATATATATTTAAGACCATAAATATAGATTTCCGTTGTGGTTATCTTGTATAGAACATTTTAAATATGTTCCTTATATCTAAATGTATATATGTAGTGAATCTATTTAGGAAGATATTTTGGGATCACTTTGCGTATTTAAACTTTATTTCGAATATAAATTGAATTTATTTGTATAAAATCTAAATTAAATATTAATTTCTGTATTAGTTCGTGAAGCAAAGTTTATTCTAAATGTGTAGTTAGGTAGTGAGGTGTTAAGGAGATTTCACTTATTTTTTAACAACATATAATATTTGTACGTAGATATTCTGATAAAAAAATCATATATTTACCGGCAGATATATATTTGTTTTACGTAATGTTACAATTGTTGTAATGAATTAAACTCTAAGTTATAATGTGCAATGTAATGTTAAGTTAACCTTCTTGTTTTTCTAATAAATATTTGTGATATTTATACATATTTTTATCGTAATTATTGTAAATGTTAGTGTTATAAACGATTCATTTAATCTATAAACACTTCCAAATTACATATATTAAAATAAATTTTATACGGTCAGAAAAACACACATTTATCATAAGGTATATCATATGTTTTAAGTGATATATGAATATTAACTAATTTATTATCGCATTCTGTAGCTTATACAGATACTTAATATAATAAAAAATAAAATAATCCATAACAGAAAAAAAAACAAGAAACTTTAAAAAAATCATACAAAAATAAATAAATTCATTATCTAACTTTGCTTTTAACAATAACAATAAAAATAAAATTCTATTGCCTAGTAAAAATATTATTACTAGGCTCGACTGTTTCTTAGTAAGTAAGTTGTATAAAATTGTTAAAAAAATACTTTTAAAGGTTTTACTTCTCAGCCCTACAAAAAAATAATAATGAAATAGTAGAGTATAATTAATGAAATTAAAAATAAGTTGTCATACAATTGTATGAATTGTATTGATGAGAAATGAAAATTAAGTAGGTATGTATTACATTTAAAACAATGGTTTTCATGATTATTATATATATATATATTCTGAAAATGTATTTTTCACAGTTAAACCATAATATATTCTCTAAAATTAAATTTATTAAATGATACTCTCTGCTCAAGAACTAACTCAAGAGTATCCTTTTAAATGACATCGTTTATTTATTTTTTTTTGACGGAAAACTAACGTTAAAATCTTCTATCACATTTTTACTCTAGACAGCGAGTCTTGAAACCTCTTGCTCCTGGACTAGGAGCTCACAATGTTTTCCCTCCTTATGCAATTTCGAATTGATCATACAAATACTCATATTCTTCCCCTCTCATTTCTCCTACCTAAAACAATCTGGTTACCCGATATGTACAACAGTTTTAACTCTGGTACCTCCTGAGTAAGACAAGAAAGCCATCGTTAAATCAAACAGCAACAGTAATCACGTGTAATGTAGTGTTTGTGTAAGTGTTCTGTGGTGTTGTTCTAGAGGAAACTACGGAAAAACATATTTGTGAATGAGAAAGGCGTCCTCTATCGACAATGAAGTAGAGAATTTGGAAAGGAAAACTTTGTAGGTTGTACAGTACAAACCCCCTATCTAGTCAGGACTAAAACTGCACTAAATGGTAATAATCCACTATATAATATCGTCGCTCCCCAAAACGACAGACCCCCTGAACTTAATCTAATTTTATCATTCAATTCAGTATATTTTAGTTTTTGGAAAACCTTACATTGTAGTTTTTTATTATAGAACGAATTGAGGTAAATGTTTTTGTTGGTATTTGATAGAAATTTGCAAAGATTTTACGTAACGTTGCGATCAATACCACTCATAAAACCCCATACAATAGTTGAATGGATAATAAAGCAAGATGGAGGTATAAACCTGTATTATATAACACTGATTTACAGTTACGTCTTGAAAGATGAACCTTTCAGAAAGGATTTTTATGAGTATAAGGATAAATGGATTTTTCTTTCACATAAAAAATCAATCTGCCATTAATGCACAACTACTGGTTGAGAGTTTCTGAACAGATTTAGGAGATCTTATCAATTCATATGGATCTTGTCATCCACTCAACATATTTGTTATCGCTTTATTCTGTTATAAATTATTTAAATGGGTAGTGTAGTGTTTGTGATAAGTGTTCTGCGTGTAACAATGTAAGGTGGTTTTTACAACGTAAAGTCACGTCTGATAGATGAGGCCGCTCAGGTCAAACGAAAATATATTTTGATCAAATTACTGATTTAATAATGCAAGCAATTGGAAATATTAATAGGTTTATAAATTACAATAAATTGAATCAACACCACCAAAGTAGTCATTTCCGGCAAAATCAATTCTTAATATTGTCAAGAAATAGGCCTCCCACAATTGTGCATGGTTAATGCAAAATAAATCTGCTTTATTCATCAAATATACATAAGTCATGTGTCCATTTGAACCAATTAGAATTGAGAAATATGAAAAAATAGAAACTAGAGTGGAGAGAAGAAATCGGTGAGCGGTGAAGAGCAAATTTATTCATACTCAAACAACTAAACTATAAACATTAAATTAATAAAATACAGTGTAAATTTTGTTATCAGCGATTTCAAAGTTGAGTTTATGAAAATCAAATGCTTTTACAAGAAAACAAACATATCTAAAATAAATAATTGTATTGTTGATAACAATCGTAATAAAATAAAAAGTAAATAATACATAAATGTGTTTTGAAAAAGGTGTATTTTCTAATAACAGGCACATTTCAAGAACTGTATTTTTAATACCTGTATTTCAAAGTGATGAGGTATCAAATGTTTTCATTACGTGAACAAACTAAAGGACATTATTAATTATATAATTAAAATAATAAATAATAAATTTATTTCTTTATTTTTGTGTAAGGCACAATTTAAAGAAAAATAATAATAATATATCAGAATTTTCAAATATATATATATATATATTATGGAGTTGTTGTCTAACCTCAGAATAGTTGTTGGCATAAATCATAATTTCGATAAATTTATGTAGCTCGATCACGTCGAAATATTTACTTTTTATTTATCGTTTTAAAAATACCTTAAAAAATATAAATAAATTGATTATTATCACCTTTTTTCACACTTGTAGCAATTTTCCTTTTATAATTACACAGAATTTCGCACAGACATAGTTTACTTCAATGGTTTAGAAAGATCTCTTGCTAAAAGAACAACATTTCTTGGTCGTTTAATTATTTAATTAGTTGATTACGTCTGTTAGTAAAATATATCTTTATCTTATTATATGAAGAAGCTTTGCCAACTGCTCTCCTGGTTGTGAAATATGTTTCCCATAACCATAAATTGCTTTGCCACCGACTTCATAGAAAACACAATGTGTATTATTTAGTGTAGCTCGTAAAAGCGTATTAGAGAATCGATTTTTTTTTTATTTTGAAGCTAATTTAATACAATACAGGGCATTCTAGTAAATTATATGTACTAATATTTAAACAAAGATTTATTTTACATTTTTCTCTGCATGAAGAGTTTGTTTTTGATTAACTGTATGTTGTTGCAGAAATATCACACATACGCTTTGTAAATTTAGAACCACTAAAATGATTTGTAATAAGTGTTCAGTTGTCAAATCAGACACCAAATATTTCACTGAGATTCCATATGTCGTCAATACAAATTGGTATTACTTACTTTTAGCACAAAAAATGGTTATACCTAGTTTTATTACAAAATATGTATTATCCGTGTGAATTTTAAGAAAATGCGTAAAATTTGTTTTCTGACAAATATTGTTATATTTTGAGTCTATTTTAATCAAACGTGACTAAAACCTAACGAAATAATATACTTATGTATGAAATTAAAGCGTATGAGAATCAGTACATTGGATTTTATGTTATAAGATTACAAACTGTTAGACAGAACACTTTTTAGAATATGTAGAGGTATAGTTTTATTCCAATATAGAAAACATCAAATATATTTAATGGAATTCACTCCAAAATAACAGGGTTTAACACCGAAACCACACAACAGATATTGGTATTTATCGCTGTAAATACACAAAGTAAACACTTGATATGACTCAAAACTAGTATGCCCACAAAGAAAGGAGAACTTTCCAGTCAGGTCACGTGGTAGTTCATTATTCACACTCTTCATCTTCACAAGACTGAGCTCATTTGTTCAAAATAGAATTATAACTTTAGAAACATGTTTGACACAATTTGTAAAATACTTTTCTTCTGAAGTTAGGCTACATACTCACTACCTTACAGGGGGGGGGGGGGGGTAAGGTTACTCGCCATATTTAATTTTATAAAATTGATGTAAACCGTCACCAGAATTCATTTTGGAGTTTCATGATTATAAAAATTAGAAATAATAAGTAAGAATTGTTTTTAACTATACTAAAAATACCAACGATAGTTTGCAATAATATAATAATTATAATAGATTGACTACAGCTAATTTTTCTTGAAAACTACTAAATTAATGTCAATGAAACTCCCAATATATATCAAAATAGTTGTCTTTCAGAATTATTCCCCCCCCCCATTTTGCGTGATTTTTCTCTTTTATTCCACATTAATATTCCGCGTTCATTGATACACTACTGATACTATTACTATCTACTAAAATAATAACAGAGATTTTCTGTGTAAATAACAAATTAGACCAAAATAAACAATAAACTATCCAATATACGCAAATTGTAATCGTATTAGATTGAATTTGTAAGAAAGTGATGGAACACTTTTAATTCCATTGGTAGGCTCTAGTTATATTGTAAGATTTTGTGATGATATCTTTGAGTGTAGAGTTAAAAAATTATATTACGATAATTTTCATTCTTCTAGCTGTATCATTGGATATAGAGGGAAGAATATTACTATCTATTGATCTTGGAATACGGTCCGTCCAAACAACTGTAGTTTATCATTTTAGGGAAAAGTTGCGAAAATATACCCCCAACTATTTAGTTATTTTTTTCAAAATATTTAAAATTATAAACCGCCTATGATTTAAGTGTACAATAAATATTTTTTGATAGTAAGGGAAGAATATGTTGATTAAAGTGAAAAACCTAGCCGCTTTTATAAAAGTTTAAGAAACAGAGTAAAAGATGTTTAAAAATGTGCAAACAAATATTGTTATAAAATGTAAACAACTTATCCACTTCTAATCAAACATAGTAAGACCCAACCAAATAACATACTTATATTATATAAAATTTCATGGAAATCGGAACTGCGATGTTTAACTTACAAATTACAAACAGTTAGGCAGAACGCTTTATATAATATGTGCAGATGTAGTTATTATCAAAAACATTTAATGGAATTCAATCAAAAAATTACACTGAAACCTCACCCTAGATACAAATACACAAGTATATTGACAGAACTCAAAATGAGCATGCGTATAAAGAGAGGAGGACTTCACAGTCGGGTCACGTGGTACTTTCTTCATTCACACTCTTCATCTTCACAAGACGGAGCTCACGTTTTTGAAATAGAGTTATAACTTTAGAGACATGACTGACATAATTTGTAAATTACGCTCCTTCTGAAATAAGTCTATATTTTAACTAACTTAAAGAAGGATAAAGTTACGGTTTTATATTAAATTTGGTAAAATTATGACGAATAATCACCCGAAATCGTTTTGGAATTAACCAAGTCTAAAATTAGAATTAATAAGTAGCTTTGTTAAAAACACCAATAATTAAGGTTTCTATTTCTATTACGATTACATTTTACAATAATAAAATATTTTTTAATACATCGACTGTGTTACGTTTTTCTTGAGAAGTAGACTACTAAATCTTTCTAAATGAAAGTTGGTACATATAATCACAACGAATCTTTTATTCTATTAGAAAACGGTGGTCTCTCAGAATTATTTTTACACCAATGATTTGTCTAGTTTTGTGTTAATGAGATTTAATTGATACCCACTGCAGCTACTACAACAAATATACAATCTATTGATAATAACAGATATTTTAACTGTAACAAAAAGAAATTTAACCTAAATAAACAATGAACTATTGAATAGATGCAATCGCAGACACTTTATTTTAAAATTGTGAAATAGTGAAGATGAACTTTCGACTTCATTGGTAGCTATTGTTTTACTATAAGATTGTGTGATGATATTTTTTTGGTGCAGAGTTAGGACCGACATATTTGCTCATTTACGTTCCTCTTAAACTGTAACATTGCAAAATAGAGAAAAAAACCTTCATAACTTTGACTCTTTGAAAACGGTTCGTCCTAACAACTGTAGTTTAATCATTTTAGAAAAGAGTTAGACAAATACACCTCCAACTATTTTGTTATTTCCTCAATACATATAACATAATAAACCACTTATTGTTTTTTTTTAAGTGTACAGTAGGGCCTATATATATATTTTTTTCATAGTAACGAAAGAATATGTTGATTTTTAAAGTTAAATAACTTGTCGTTATCATTGTCTTACAGAAGAGTATATCTTAAAATAGAGATTAATAGATCTGGAATACTTTGTATCGGAAACTATCAAGAGTTGGTTAAGAAGAATATTAAAGATAAAAGAGAGATATCTAAACCACAACATAAGAAGAAAGGTGTAGATTTAGCTAGGATACCTCGGCATTGTACTCACTATAAGCCCCTAAGGAGTATCCGCGTTATAATCTACTAAAATTATACCTCTTTTCATTTACAGTTAATTTTTGGAAGATGGTAAATCAACAATAATTAAAAAAATCTTCTTTATAGACTGAAACTATAACATAGAATTGAATGTAGAATTGAATGAGGGAGAGAGAGAGAGAGAGAGAGAGAGAGAGAGAGAGAGAGAGAGAGAGAGAGAGAGAGAGAGAGAGAGAGAGAGAGAGAGAGAGAGAGAGAGAGAGAGAGAGAGAGAGAGAGAGAGAGAGAGAGAGAGAGAGAGAGAGAGAGAGAGAGAGAGAGAGAGAGAGAGAGAGAGAGAGAGAGAGAGAATGAGTATGGTAAATTTAAATAAAATAACGACTAAACAATTATTAATTGTGTTATATTGTTAAAATACAACTTAAGCTTACTTCACAGTTTCTTTGTCTAAAGGTTCCTCGTTCAGTTAACAAATAAATAATTCACTTGAGTTATTTTTTTTTCTCGCTTTTTAACGTAACTTATATCGAATTTATATCTCGTTTATCTTGGCGCGATGGTAGTATAAAAAAAACCTAGTTGTAAATGTTATAAATTTAAAAGCATAATAAAGTTAGGATTGATTTTTATTCCGGATTTAAAGCGTAGGCCTAATGCACCGAATGGGAATACAATCTTTTATTAATTACTCTTTGAAATCATAAAAAAGTCATTCGGACGTTGAACGTAATTGCTCCCGAGTCGGTAATATTGCAAATTTTGTACGCGTAGGCTATTAAAAACATTTTACAAACAGACGATTTGTCTCACTAAAACCAAAAGGAAGGGAACGGTTGTATTTATTGTAATAAGATTCCATTTTTAAACAAATAGAGACTTGTAAATTAATGTTTGTATTTGTTGAATTTTATACTAATAATGCATTTACAATACATATTATTATTAGTAATGCATAACGTAAGTTATGTAATTACGTTCTGTTCTGTAAGGTCGAGTTCTCCTCCTGTCCGACTATTAAAACCAGCTTAGTGAATCCTGGAGATTGTCGCTTCGATACACTCAGAACTGTTTATTATGAGGAGGTTAATTTATTTCCATTTCCTCTTCCACTTTCTTAAGAGCAAATTGCTTTTCTTTCGTAATCCTGGGCAAGGTACCTGTTGATCCTATTCCTTCCAAATCTTGTACGGCCCACATTGAATTAACAGTTTTCTCAAGGGTAAGATTCTGAGAAAAGTGACAGAAGAAACATATAAGTACAGACGAAAAAATAACAATTACGAAAATACGAAAATGAGATGAAAAAATTTACCTTCTAGGAACACTTAAAAAGAATGGAAACAGGTTAGCGAAGAAAGTCCTAAACTACCAGGAAGACGGAACGATAAAAATACTTTGTGTAAAAAAGTGCACCGAGACCTAGAATAAGTAGGAGTAGGATAAGAGGAAACCGACCACAGAAACTGGAAAATGTAGTTCAGTGGAAAGTTCGAAGAGCCAATGCACTGTTGGCATAAAAAAAAACGCTCTTATAGTAGGAGTAAAGACAGAGACGAAGCTAAAGGATGAAGGAGTTCTAGCGGAAGGAAGATTGAAGATATATTAACATGTTAACATAGTCCGCAGTAATAGGGTAAAACGAATATATAACGCAAAAATAATAATATATATTTCGTTAGTGGCCCATGGTACCAAATGTCTTTTTTGGAATTTCATACGATTCTTAGAATAAGTTAAACAACAATATGCTTTCAACTACATACGTCTTACTTTTAATTTCTGGAAATATTTCTTCACTCTACAAAAAGAAATACAGAAATAGGTTTAAATATTCCAAAAAATGTAAATATTTCTTTATTAAATATTGTTTGTTTAATGGTTTCTCAGAAAACTAAATGGATAAACATCGTTAGTAAAAGCCACTCGTAGAAACGCTTAAAAACCACTCGTTTGCAAATGCTGGAATGTAAGATAAGCACGTCAAGTACACAAGTGACGTCACAATATGTAACACACTTGATGTGTTCAGCACATTGTCAACAAAGGCACGACCCAACCGTAGTTGATCTCTACAATTCAGAATATAGGCCCTGCTACACTTGAACGAACTTTGGATGCATTTATTAATCCACAGATAAAAACATTTGACATGAAGTAACGTAAGAGCTAGACTGATTATAAATACCGACGTGGGCATGCGCAGTAGATTAACAGTTGCTCGTATCTCTCCCGAGTCGCATATCATTTCATAATTTGAACTATAAATATTAACCACCTGATTAAAGGGCTGTTTAACGGATTAATTTTAAACATTGGTTCTACATTGTTTTGAAAGGTAATTCATTGTTCGCCGGTTTACTTTCGCCTCACTGATAGACTACCCTTCCTACACTTTCCCACTCTCTGCCAATAACTTCATGCCTAAAATTTCATCTGTGCGAAGATATCACAGATTAAATATGAATATAAATAAATGTGTAAATTTACACAAACTTTCTCCTTACCCATCCCAAAAACCAAATGGAAAATAACCATAATTATTCGTTACGAAAAATGTCAGTTTAATAGTTGTCAAAAAAAATGTAAAAACGAGCAATGGATGCCGCCCCTGGAAAAAAAAGTATTTATTTATTTAATTAAAAGCATATACTTATTTCGTTTGTGTAAAAAAAGTCTACACAGTAAATCTTATTTGATTAAAATTGAGCTTTTTTGAAGATGGTCAAGGTTAATATCAAGATCAAGGTCAAGGTCAAGGTTTCGTATTTGTTTTTGCGGAACAAATTATTCCTTAACAGTAGTAATTTTTTTACCTACAATTTTGCACACAGATTTTGGTCACTACTTTTTTTTTCACTCATCATTTTTGAATAATTTGATTGTTTTACGATAGTTCTAGAGCCGGGATTATAGGAGAGTTTTATCAAAAGGGTTTTAGTTATTTCGAAAAATGTAAATTTATGATTTTCATATGGAAGCTATTCTTAAATTTTGAGTTATCAAAAAAAATTAACAAAGGTCGTCGATATGTGGTAAAAATATGCACACATACGAAAATCAGATGATGCGTTAGGGTTGTAAAGAAATCCACATACAGCATACGACAGACAGACAAAGAAAATTCCAAATACTACTTCTTTGCTCGCAATCTTTTAAATTAATTCTATTGTAAACAGATATTGCATTATATATTATAAAATAAATAATGTGTTCAATATTTATTTTTTATTAAATGTTACAATTTTTTTTTTTTAAACTCTTTATGCTAGTAATTTTCCTGTTCCCAAATTCTTTAAAAATAGAAATACATGACAAATATAACCTACACTTAACTTTTAATAACCTACATGAAAAAATAAGTACTCTGTCATCTTTAAGGAATCAATACACGTTTCTGTCTTAAGTTAGATATTGGCAATATCTATAATCGATTATGTTTTAATTTGTTTTATGAAACATGAAAAAGAGATTTAGGCCTATCACTAAAATATTGATGTTATTGTAAAAACGATGTACGATTTAAACGAATAAGTTAAAATTTTATGTTCATTTAATCCACGTAAACGTAAACAACTAGTCTTCATTTTAGGATGTCATAATTTTCAAAAAAAAAAAAAAAAACATTTAAGTTTTATATTTCACCAAAATCCATTAAAATACGTTACACATTCATCTTTTTTCCAACACTTAAACATAAACGAAAGCCGTTTCTGTTAGATATAGATTATTATTCGTCTTATTATACATAATTTAAAATAAAAATATTACACAAAGTCCAAGAACGTTCGGGCGTGATTCTTTTCATTCCTATATTAATTCCCAAATTGATTAATTTTGAGTTATGAAAAACAAAAGAAGCACCGGTGACCTTGTGATTCCAGAAGGGGGAAAAGGTGTTTATTTAATAAATAAACATTTGTTCCAACTATAGTTGAAATTGTTGTTTGTTTGATTTTAGTAAACATTTTAAGAATGGTTGAATATGTTATGTTAAAACAAATAGCCATACCCAATAAAAATGAAGTAGATTCTTCTTAACAATTTCGTTTGTTAGTTCTATTACTCATTCATTAAACTGAGATTTTTTATTATCTGTTCATGGTATTTGAAAAATTCTGTATATTATTGTCTATACTGTGATAATTTTGTACTTAGAGGCGTGACCACATTGCTTCACTTCATCTATCTGGTTGAAATGTTGGCCGTGCTTGTAAACCCGCAACAACTGAAGATGATTACCGAGTCATTGAAACGTACCTTCATCGTACATTATTTATTGTGTATTATGATTCATATATTTGTACGAATAAATAGCTCATTAGTACGATTTGATCTAGATATTAATACCAAAACATCATCGAAAAACTAAAGATATTAATTCGGGAATTAAATTTTATCGATATTCACACATGTAAATATACTGAAATAAACTTACATTAATAATTTATTCATTATCCTTGAAGCTATTCGCAGTTTTGTGGTTAAAAGACTTAAGACTTAGCAATGTCTATTGATCTTCTTAAAGTAGAAAGTTTCCTTGTACTCTCTCAGGAATGTAATTAAAAGTTAGATGTAGGCTTTATTTGTCTTCCAACTCAAGTAATTGTATTTTATAAGAATAAGGGAAGAGCTGGCGTACAGGAACACCACTAAAAGGGATGTTTTAAAATTGCATTAGACCTTCTTCTGGAAAAAAACATATTAAAATATATTTACTTCGAGTTATATAAACATTTTGATCACCTCAAAACCACTGTTGCGGTCATTAAAACTACAAAACTTTATTTGAAACATGTTTAATATTTTTTTAAATACGATTTAAAAACATAAATACTATTATTAAAAATCCGTATTTTTTTTTTCAATATAATCAACTTGTAATAATCAACTTGTTTTTAAATGGTAATACCTAATTTATTACGTTACATGTACATAATATAGAGAATGTTATGAGAAGAATCAAAAACTCAATATCGAGTTTTTTTCCCGATATATCTGTTTTGAGACAAAATACATTTTTTATAATAATTTCGTTTAGTTGCATGTTGTATGTTAAATCCTTTATATCACAAACGAGTGGACGTAATTTTGCCATATTTTGAGACTTTTATTTCAAATTTTTTATTGCTCAAATTTAGGGTTGCAGGCATTATAAAAAAAAAACTTCAATTTTCTAAAAATTAACTCAGACTATTTTGATCGAAAGTTTTTCAAGTGTAGCCTATAACGGCCCAAACGAAACCTATTGGTAGCATATCTTACCAAAAATTCCTTTCGTAAGTTGTAGGTAAAGATACAAAAAATCGACAATGCTGATGATAATACGAATATTCTGAAAAAATTTAAATGTGAATATTATTGGCAAATCTTTTTCGAAAATACAAACACTTGTTCATAATTACGCAAAAATAAAGTAAAATTTTGAACAATAAACAAACTAATTTTACAATATAATATTGTAATTCTGTTAAGTAATTGAAATCTGTTATTTCTTCTTTTTTTCTATTTTTACTTGAGGTATGCAGCCTCAAAACGGATAGACCCATGGAGGCTGTTTATTCCATACAGTATATTTTTTGTTTATCTTTGTTTATGTTTAGGATTTACAAGTAATATTGTTTTGGTTTTTCTTTCCTGTTGTGTATTTTAATTTAAAGTAATGTATTATTATGTCATATGTCAATTTATTTGTTTTGTTTTAGTTTGTTGTTAAGGAAAGCTTTATTTTTTATCTGAATGTCTTTTTCTGAATCTAAATCATGTTTTGTTTATTTAAATGTAATTAAAGGAATGGAAAATTTAAAAAATAATAAAAATAAAAAATATACGACGAGGTTTCAAGAACTGTCTTTCATCAACCTTCATAACAGTGAATGACTAGTTTGTGACAAATTAGATGATGACAGTTATTGAAATGTCTTCTTACACTGTATTGCGTAAATCAAGTCTTTACTGTGGAAAATTGTGTTTCTTTTCATTTGGTATTTACTTTTCCACAACTGTTGATCATAACAGTGAATAATCAGCAAAGCATATAATAGCAATACAAATTTGAATGCACAACTAACTAATTCCATATTAACAATAATGTTTATTTTATTAAAACTAATATAAAGATAAATATTCCTTAAATTCGTTCGTATTTTTTCCCACACATGCGGATATTTTATAGTTATGATAAAACTCAGACCAAATAATTATTATTTTACGACATCAAAGTCTAACTCATAAAATACTTAATTTCCTGTTGGTGTATTAAGCTATAAAACTGGAACCCCATTACAATACCCATTTCCAACTTTATTTTTGAACCGGAAATTATATGTTGGCATCGTTAGTTAGAGACGGCAGTGAAACTTGTTGTGTTCAGGGAAACACGTCGGTATACCTTTTTTATTACCATTGCTTTTATCGTTCGGACAAAATTTTATAGATAATAATTTATATTTTACTTCAATACATATCAATGATATATTTTTTTATTTCTAAGAACAGTTATTACTTATTATTCAGTACAGATTTTTACCAACAGCTTAGTGCAAAATTCCGGTTAGTTTTACCTAAAATCTCTTTTCAGAAAATCATTGTGATGAATAGTAAAGCTTCTCATAAAATTATAGCTGTATCTATTTTTTTTTGTAATTGTAACATTAATACAATGCATGACCATACTTTATTATAAATTTATCTATATTGTGGCGGTTGGTGTAGAAGCTAGTGGTGGCGCTTTTTTTCCGGATTCAATACTCTTGGAGGATAGAAAAAGTTACAATGTTGATCCAGCATTATGAGACTCTACTGGTAATTTACTATTGTTATTGAATTTTTGTTGCAAAAGTTCAAAATACGCTGACAGAAACTCATTGTGCAGACCCACATGATCCGATTGAAAAGTCCTCAAGAAGGTTTAGGTCTACATTCGGCTCTTATATTAACGAAAAAAATCTATTGTGTACATAAATACTATATTTTTGTATTCTATAATCTTCAGACCTTATGTTTTTTTTTTTTTCTAAAACTGAATTTTCTAAGTCAATGTTAATTTTAATTTTTTTTTTTAAAGAATGTCTTGATATTTTAATGTTTAAATATGTCGTTAATTTTAGAGTTTGTTAAAATGCAAATTTGAGTAAATATCAGAATTCGTAATGCTTAATTCTGAAGAGTATACGTTTTATGAACTCCATTTATTCATTTGTAACATACGTTTAATATATCCGGACTTCCATCTAATATTATTTACTCCGTGAAATAGTATTTTTATTTTGAAAATTGTCTATAAATTTAAGATTTGCTTTAATCAAGGAAAGTTGCAATAAAGGAAGGAGCTCCATGTATTACTTATATCATAAATATACTATTATGAAATTAAGCTAATCTCTCTGAAGGTTATCTAAAATAACATATTAAAAAGCGCCATGTTTGGAACACCCAGTAAATCTACTGGCTAGTGTCACTTGACATTTAACAGGTCTAGGTTTTTTGTATTCTCAAAAAGTTAAGGTGTTAACCCAGAGTATAGAGGTTTGGAAAGCTACAATTGGTAACAAAAATTCTGGTTCTGAAATCTACAATTTGTTGAGTTAATCACCTGTTACTCTACTGTAAAGTCGATTAGATAGATCACGCGGTTGGGCCACATGAATATAAATATTATAATGGAAACTTTAATCATAAATGGAAGGAAACATGAAATTTTCACCACTAAAACTTGATTTTATAACGACGCAAAGTGACGAGGTTTTAATTTTCACATGTTTATTGTTACACGTAGACAAAAATTGTGTTTTATTTTTACGTTTGATATTTTATAAGATTTTAATTCAAGAACGTTGCTAGAGATTTTTTTTTTTAAATTATCAATTTTTAAATTGTCGTTACAATAGATTTGCAATAAATTGCACATACACAACAGAAAACAATTAAAAAGCGAGTAAAAGTTTGGATTTGAATTTACTCTACAGTTAAGATATTCATTAATAAAACGCAATGTAAATGTTTATTTGTGTTTTTCTGATTTAAAATCACAACACAGTTTACTCTAAAGAAGTTTCTATTTGCATTGTGATTTAGTTGTTATAATTATAAAAGTTTCGACATGTTAGTTATCAGAACCTGTTGTAATTTATAGTTTTCATAGAAAATGTATAACTAAGTTTTATATAAATCTCTCATAATTAAAGATAGCTTTTCCATTAGATTTCATATCTTTAATATTTACATAACATTATATTTTAATATATATATATTTTTTTATGTGTGGATCTAACACATTTAATAAAGTTTTCGGTTTACAATAGAGTATTTCGCCAGTGCTTTTGTTTTGATGTAAATGAAAGAAAATAGTTTACTTCCTTTATCTTTTATATTTCTGTTATAATATAGGTGTGTTGTATAACTGCAATACTTCAACAGTCTAGACAGTATTTTACGACTAACTTTATTATAGTAAGCGCTATTGAGTTCATTTCTACAACATTATTAAACATTTTCAGAAATGTTGATACAGAAAATACTAAGAATTTTTTAACAAGACATTATTTTTATTAAAGGATGAACAGTAAACTAACTTTCGTATATAATCAAACCTCAAAGGAAAGTTTGATCGTTATTATCTATTTGAAAACAATTATTATTATTTAGTTTATTACTTTGAACAGCTTGTTGTTCATTTCAATAAAATAATTATCATCGGTAGAAAATTCTACTGCCAAATTAGTTTTCAGTTTAATACAACAAAATAAATAATAATTATTACAGTTATTGTGCTTTTAGTTTTTGTTCCTCTTACTGTGGCTAGGGAAGATATTAATTATTAAACTTGCTAGTTTCGAGTAAGTATATTTTGAAAGATAATACTGACTATAGTTAGGATTAATTATTATATTACCCTATTTAAGGATGAGCGGTTTATTAAGGTTTAAAAATTGTTTTGGTATCACAAGCACCATATAACATGTCATTGAAACTGATAGATTTAGGATTTCCTTTATGGGTATCGTTTATGAAAGTGGCAACAATATAAATTTTACAACTTTAACGGCCTAAATATTCATCTAAATAGTTATAATCGCTATAAATAAACACAGATTTTCGTGCTGTTTTCCTACAGTAATTACATCCAAGTTTCGAGTAATAAAACAAACCAAAACACCTGTTGGATTACTTTCGTATCATTTCTATACAAAATTTTAACTTGAAAATTCAACCCTAGCTCAGTGATGATACAGACAGCAACAAAATAGAGAGTATCATTCAAAAGAAAATTTCTTCAGCATTTCTTGAAAATGAAAGTTGATTTCTAATTATGTCGCTACAATCATTTTACTCATAAAGTTTTGTATTAAAACGAGAATCAAGTGTTTTTTAATAGTTCAATCTATTTGGAAATTGTGTTTGGGAATAATACTTGTTGAGAAGAGAGATGCTAAGACTTAAATAGTAGACGAAAACAACCTACAAGGGTAGCGACATCTTGTGTAACCCTTTATATGTGAAATAATGTAGTGAAACATTTTGTGGTGAGATGTTAAACAAGTATTTTTAGTTTCATTCGTTACAAGAGAGGTACAGGTCGATTAGGCAAAACTGAAGTTTCTTAGCCTTGTAGATGGGTTGTGACTTATGTTTGGTGTTAATCGGATCTAAATCTTATTGGATATAGCCTTGACAAATATCAATTAAGGCCAAACTCCCAATAATGCAATCTGTTTTATATTAAAATATAACTAATCGATTACTTGGTGTAAACAGCTGACAAATAGTAATGCGGTAGTAGCCGACTATTAAAAAGTGGCTACTTTGTTTATTTCATATATATATATATATATATATATATATAGGCACTAATCTTCCACTTTTTTATCAACCTACATTATTTTGATTTTTTGACAAGTCATATAAACTTTATTTATTCTAAGC
Source organism: Aphrophora alni (assembly GCA_963513935.1). Taxonomy (NCBI): domain Eukaryota; kingdom Metazoa; phylum Arthropoda; class Insecta; order Hemiptera; family Aphrophoridae; genus Aphrophora; species Aphrophora alni. The sequence goes on along the minus strand of OY740774.1, from coordinate 95,285,951 downwards.
ATATGTGTAAAATAAAAATAAACTAATTAAAAGCATATTTTAAGTTTGCTGTTAATTAAGCAGCCACAAAAAAAATCTCGTGGTTTGAAACTCCATTATAAAAGCCCAAACTTTAAAGTTTTAATCTTAAAATATTGTTGTATTTCCTTCGTAAATTGAAGCAAATTCCTTCCCTGGAAAAAGTTATTTGGAGTAAAGTTGTGCTACATTAGTCATAATTGTAGAACAGAATGTCGATGCTTACACAGATTGCTTGTTTACAGTTACTGACTTGTTAGTCTTTTCATTAACCATACTTAGGCTTTGGATGTTTGTACTGAGTCCAAAACGATGCAGGAATGTCTCGTAGTAACATCAGTATAACTGCACAAAATGTGTGGTAACTATCTATAAGAAAATATCTAAATGTGAGTTATAGATCAATAAACTGGTCAAAATATTGCACTAACCTCCTCACACAGCCATCCACAAACAAATCAAAAAATAATATTAGTTACAATCCCCACAAAAATGTTTCTTTAATTTATATGGAGTGAGAAACTGAGAGAGAAAGAGAATGAGAGAGAGAGAGAGAGAGAGAGAGAGAGAGAGAGAGAGAGAGAGAGAGAGAGAGAGAGAGAGAGAGAGAGAGAGAGAGAGAGAGAGAGAGAGAGAGAGAGAGAGAGAGAGAGAGAGAGAGAGAGAGAGAGAGAGAGAGAGAGAGAGAGAGGGGGAGAGAGAGAGATTCGTTAGATAGAATGAATTATGGATCAAATTACCTTTCATATTACTAGAGGCAAAGTATCCTATCTTATAACTAACTATGTAATAAATCACTTAATATTTATTACATCAAAAAGGTGAAATTTGTACAAAATCGTAAAAACACGTTATTAACTAAGCATACTTGGGATGGAAGTGATACGCTGACACAACATGGGATTCAAATTTTGATTTCGTTTTTACCTAACGTCAACCTCTGCTTGGTATTAACATATATAAATTATCAGGTACACGAAAATTTGTTATACCATAAAAATATTAATATGTTTATAATTAATTTGTATAACGATTGTTTAGTTATTTTGGTTGAATTGTAGTAATATAATTAATTTTAGTTCAGTGTTTATTTTGCAAGCTTTGTTTTAATTTTTATTACTTATGTTATTTAATTTTTTCTTGCTTAAGTTTAGTGATGAATTTATTTTAGTTATGTTATGCGTAAGAAATATACTTTTGTGTTCTTTTATAATGGTTAGATGGAAGAGAAAAGTCTTGATGCCTAATCCCGCCGTTAATATAAAAACTAATTATATTCTACCCTGACATAACCTAGTTTACATGCTAATTTTGTAGATTTTTCCAGGTTTTTCTATAACAAATTCAGTTCTGTTTTTTAAATGTTTATTTAAATATCTATCCCTAAAATAAAACACATTTGGGCATCATGTAGTATATTTTAAAGACGCACACGCTATGCACAGTATGTAACGTTCAAGTAAAATAATTATTTACAAAAGACTGTTTTTAAAATTTGAAACTCGGCAGCTGTTTAGACATTTATCGTATTAATAAACTTGTCTAATAGTTTGTAAAATTCAATGTATTGTACTTGCTTTTAACCTCATTCAAAGAAAATAAAAATTGAATTAGAATTCATTCTAAAAGACTTGTGTAAATATTTTTTATCAGAAAAATATTATAAAATAGTATCAAAAATAAAAATATGAATTTCAACGATATAATTTTCTTATTTTAGTGATTGATATACACGAAAGAAACCATGTAAAGAGTCAAAATTTCCCTTCAGTACCTATGTTAGGTTTCTTTCATATCTAACTAAAGATATAAAAAAATGCCTCTCATAAAACTGTCGTGATTCATAACTTCATTTAGTAAAGGAGTTAAAAATATTGTTCATTAGTTTTTTTGTTTTTTTTATGTAACTTTACGAATCATGTTTTCTGTTTTATTTTAGTTTTAATTTAACAGTCAACCATTACACTTAAATATTTGTTAAAATAACTTCAAACAATTTACTTATTTTTAGATTTTCCGTTATTTATACAATTCTATAATAATTTACATCGAAATCGCTTGAGACATTTTGTATAGTTCTAAAATAAAGTCAGAGAGTTGATAGAAAATAAAATATATTGCCCAATAAGGCGTGATGCATGTTTGACGTCAAAGACATACCTTATTGGTTCTCTTGAAGACAAACAACACAATTACAAGGAGTTACAGTGGACGTCATTTAACCATGTCCTTGACGCACGTTTGGAGATAAACTTAATCAAGGTTTATTACACTTCTTCAACAATCCTTTGGACTCTAAGCCTGGAAGAGTAGGGAAGATTTATTAAATAGCTAAAATGGAATTTTAAATTTCCTCTGTAATAAACATCGAAATCAGGTCTGTTATCCAATCCATTACTTACGGAAGGTTTTTGTTTCCGATCCTACTTCTCAATAATTTTTCATGTATCTTAAAATTTGTGAGATAGAATAGAACTCGAACACAAAGTCTCGCAAAAATAACGTTTACTTAAACTAACGGGTTTCAATGACAAAGCCGTCATTCTCAGTGATACATGAGCTACAAAAACTAAACTATAACTAATCTAGCACTGCGCCAACGCCGGTATTTAGTAGCCTATCACTGAGGATGGCGATTTTGTCGGTTTATTGGCAAGCTGAATATTTATTTTTTTAAATTGTGGATAATCTTAAACTAAAATTCCATTTACGATTTCAAAATGGTGGCGTACTCTTTTGAAGCCTCTAGTTTTCTCCTTTAGCAGCATGTTATAACTAAATTAATCAAAACTAATCTTCATTATCGTTACGTCAGCTATCCATACATCCATGCTGTATTCTCTAATAGTCTTAATTTATGAATAATGGATGCTGTTAAACGATATCACGCTTACCAATTGTTATATAAAATTTAACATAACGTTTAAATAAAATATAGTTAAATTTTGAAATAGTGTGATTATAAAATTTAAACTAAATAACTGTTGTTACAAGTGTCTGAAAAACTGTTATCATAAAATCTCAGAAGAAGAACAACAAGCAATATTTGTGTTACACTTTTAATACAAAAAAAGGACAATACTGTTTAATAAGGTTTATTCGGATATTTACCGTAATCTGTGTATTAAAAAAAACAAATACAAGACGTTTCGATACCAGAAAAAATCAACTGTTGTTATGAAGAGCATAAAATATAAATAAAAACCAACATACCCTAGAGCTATGTTGGAAACTAAACTTAATCTATAACCTAAGAAAAAACACAACCCTAAAACTAGGCCTGAGCAGTCAAATATAAAATTAAATTTAAATGTGATCAGATAACATATCCAAAATAGACAGGCCTACACTACACAAAGGTGCATACCTCCAGCATTTAATGAAATTATTGCAGTACAGGTAACACCTCCCAGGAATAAGAAAGGGGTAAATAGTGAAAAAAACATTATATTGCGTACTATAAAATTAAAAATTTTTAAATTTAAAGTTAGTAACTATATCGTTTTATAATATTTTTGGTAGTTTTGTATTTACAACATTGTTTATATATGTATAGGATAGTCTTTTAAATTCTTGTCGAAAAGATAACATTTAACGGTTGTTCGAACCAAATACAGGTTACCAGAATAGATGTATAATTCTTTAGCTATTATATTAAATATATTATTGTTACTTACAACCTTCAATTCTATAAAAATAAATTAAATAGCAATGAAACATATTTTAAAGGAAAATAAATAAATTAAAAGTTTCAGATTCGGTAAAAATATCTTTTTAATTAATTTTTTTAATTATTTTCTTTATTTTGGAATAATAATCATTAAATCTACTTCTCAGTATAGTTTATAAAATCCACTCATTGACGGTACTAAACTAAGTAAAATGAAACCTTTAGGAAGTAATAGGCGAGGTACGAGGTTTTTCGAAATAAATTGAAATTGAGACAAGTAGAACTACCACACATGCGAAAACAGAAAACACTCTGATTATTCGTTCTAATACAGTAAACAACATAACGGTATAAATTATATAAATAAGAAAAATACATTTTAATTGCTTATTCTAAATGAACATATAGCCTACTCAAAAAATTGATACATTCATATCGTAGACTGGATTTGGAATAATTTCTTTAGTTCAGACCAGGATTGAACAGAAATTATTTATCTTGATATTTTCTGTGAAAATTACATAAAACAATATTTACAGTTTATTTATTTATTTTTTTTATGATGGAAAAAAACTAAATCAATTAACAATTCTTATTACAAGTTACTTGTATGAGAGAGTAGGATAAATTTTGTAAACATTTGAATTTGAATTTTTTACATAGAAAATGTGTCTACGAAAGTTAACAAACGGATTTTTTTTGTTTATACTATGGATACAATAGGCAATAGGAATTATATAGGATGCCTAGAAGCATTGGTTACAAGTAAATTTGTTCAAAGAATTTTAATATATGGTAATAAATTCAATGTAAGAAAAATATACTTAGCAGAATACAAGATGTAATGTTATACTTTACAAAGAGGATTTAATAAAATCTACATAAACCTTTTAGAAGCTTTTTGCGTTCTGCAAACAGGAATGGAAATCGTATGAGAGTATTTGGTTTCATCGTATTGAAAGCAATGTATTAGCTAATGACGATACTAGGGTTATAATTCAAAAACTATAATTGCGATAAAATAAATAGTTCTGTTAAACAAAATGGGGGTGGTGTTTCCCTGTAGAACTTGCAATATTAAACCTAAGTTTATGATTTCTCAATAAATGAATGCTTAAAAAATATAAGTTTCGTCATTATAGCATTCGATATTTTCTTTTGTTCCTAATTTGTCATTTTGTTTTTAACTTTCGTCCTCAACGCAGTACAAAATAATAGTGTAAAATAAAACGATTCTAGAAATGGTAAACCACAAACAATAAACTAAAACAGACGACTCAGGTAACGACACCTCAGTTAGGAAATATCTCCCCAATAGTATCTCTCTCGTGCTACATCAACATTGAACTTCATGGTGAAACTAAAAATAAGGTGCTGTTGTACATGTGTAACGTACCTTGGCTATATAGACAGGATGTTCCATGACGTCATTTTTCCTATTCGGCATTCAGTGCAGCCTAGACACAACACTTAATTATGACGCATTCAACTTACAATAATTGTTTGGGGTATTACCAAATTTAAATATGATAACATGGTATTCTCAAGTTTCAACTTCTAGTAAGATAAACTTGTTTCTAGTGACCAACAAAATTTTACTTTTTGTTATAATTCTTCTGAACTAAAGGTTCTTTTACTGTGAGAAGTAATATTTTAATATTTTATTTTACCCATTTCAACGTTTTATTGTATATAGCTTTTTATTCATCAATATAACCATATTTCTGTTTGTGTTTTTACAAAGGTTACGATGGTTTGATATTGTCAAAATTTTCTCGCCCATTGAATAACAAATATACATAATTGGTAAGGGAGGAAATGAATGTTTATCGTAAAATGTCATTATGTTCTTACATATTGGTTTCCTTTTTTTTCTTGGCGTCTATGTAATCCTCACGGATAAATTTTATAAAATTTTAAATAAATATGATGATAGACGATAAAAAATATCGATCAAATGATGGACAAATATAGATGATGGTGGCTTACCCAAATTTTATCTTAGAGATATGTTTTCTCTAAAGCTATCCCAGGATCTTAATTCTAATTCAAAATTAATATAAGATTGATAAAATAAAAAACACAGTTTAAAAATACCAAGACCTGTACTTTTGTGGTTTATTTCGAAATAGAACTCTAAAAATACAAGAGAATCCTTGAGTAGGAAGTCAAGTGTGTTTTAATGTACTAACCTCAATATGGTACAGTTGACCACGTTTTGTCAACAATCTATTTGGTTTCGTGATAAACTCTGAACATAATGTATTACTGGAAATACTGAATGAGGTAGTTACTAATTTTGTTTGGGACTTCTATTTTCATTTTTACCTTCTCGTATAAAAAAATACAGAGAATATTTGAGTTTTTTATTAACAAATATACATTGAACTGTATAGGGCCAAACAGGAATTCAAGATTTTTAAGCTCCAAAAACAAAACAAAATTTATGGAACAGTGTTCCTCTGTTTACATGTACTCGCTTCAATTGGTGAGTTATTGTTAAAACAGTTAGAAAACAACGATGAATTTATTGTATGTGATTTTCTAGGTCATTATTATAAGGTGTAAACAAATGTTTGGATGTGGCAAGATAGATGGCAGTCGGAGACGTCTGGGCAGTGGACGCGGACTCTTATTCCGTAGATAGCGGAATGGTTAAACCGGAAACATGGGGAAGTAAGTTACTTTCTCACCCAGGTTTTGTCGGGTCATGGGAGTTTTGGTAGCTATTTGCAGCGTTTTAAGATCAGAGAAAGTGCGGCATGCAACTACTGCGATGGAATATATGACGACGTAAAACACACGTTATTTGACTGTGAGAAATGGAAGGATGAGCGGCAGGAAATGAATAAGGCGATAGGAACCGAGGTCAAGGTGGAGACCATGATAAAGTTGATGCTGCGTTCGGAAGAGTGCTGGAAAACCGTGGCAATGTACATTAATAAGATTATGGCTGCCAAACAAATATAGGGTGTACATAATTATGATGAGAGCCTAACAGCGGCTTTGGAAGGAAGGGTTGTCACACAAGAAGTTAAGCCGACAGGTGGTCCCGTGTGTGACAGGTGAAGCCCTTAGATAAGGAGGTTAGGGTTTAGTGGGTATGCCACTTTGGCGAGTCCCACACACCGGGAGCCGCGATCGGCTCCTGATGGTGCGTAAAGTATTCCCCCCTCCTCGGAAAAAAAAACAAATGTTTGGATTACCTCAAAATTTTAAGGTAGAACGGAATACAAAAATTTCGATTGTAATAAAATTAACAATTACAATTTTGCTAATTTTTCTAAATAAAAGCAAAATAAAAACAGTGTAGTTATCAAAACTCAAGCAAAACGTATTGGTCGTGGTGTTTCCATAAATTATGTATCTATAATTATAGAACAAAAACGAAAATAAAACATAGACACAATCTTTATATATAAATTATTTGAAACTTGATGCAAGTTTCCTCACAAGTGTTGAAGGATTCCTGAACCATTTTAATCTGAAACTCTGACTACGATCAAACTGTTATTTGAAATTTAAGCGAGAAATGTGGTAAAGCGAATTATCTAAATAACACTAACTAATTATGTGACTCAACAGCTCGCAAACGAATAACGTGTTGTAAACATATAGATTTTCCGTTACCATTAGTAGCTCTCACGAAGCTAGTTTGACACCGTATTTTTTTTTACCACACGGGAATTAAATCAAAAATCACTCGCACAACACACAAGAGCGTCACGGCTTAAACCCAGCAAGATCTGTAAAGTTATTTGATAAAAATAAAAGTAATTATCACGCGAGATCAGACTTTAGGCTATTTATTTAAACATCATATCCTGTTCAAGTTTGTATTTAGTTAATGATAACGTTATATTATAGCGTCATTCGTTGTCTATATTTTTGTTATAATATAAAAAGTAAAACTAATAAAGTCGTATAAAATTGGTACATGTATAATAAAGGAAGAAGGAGGCTATAACTTGTGTTATGTTAAACTGATTTACAGTCCATTGACTAAATTCTTGAAAGCAGAATTGTAAAAGAAGACGTTTTATGTGTCAAAGGATCGTGCTTCAACATAAAAAGTAAATTTAACATTTATATTAATAATGCCCGAGAGCTAATATACATTTTAAACAGTTTTACGACATCTTATCAATTCATATATATGTTTCCATGTCACTCATTGTTTACTAAGATATTCTCTTATAAATGTTACTTAATCCTTGTTTTTCTTATTACCACTCAAACATGAAAATATTTTTATTCAACAAATAAACACATTTTCACATTTTTACATTTCTACATCATTATCACTATGATTAAGCGACATTAAATGAGTATGCAATCATAAAAAGGAAAGTTTTTTTGTTAATTTATAAATTATAATAACAATTTTCTGTTTAAATGATCTAAAGTACTCTACAAAACATACAGCTGTTAAGTTGATTCTCTGCTATCTTCAGGAATCAGTAATATGTGGTTGTATGAATTACTTTTTCAATAAGCCTGTGTATAATCAAAGGGATCATACTCGAAGCATAATTAGACTGGATGCCTATGCAAACGCAGACGAGTTAGTTTTAGTTATATTGTTCAGAAAGACCAATTAATCTTTATAAACCGAAATTAATCGTTTTCAGGTACTTATTAATTTTAGCTGTTGTGCCTTTAAACCATGTTTAATATTGGTTATTCTAATATTAACAAATTAATTCAATAATTCGCTTATTTGAATTTTTCATATTTGCTTAAATATGTTTTTTGTGTATTTCTTAGATTGATTAGTGATTAGATTATGTAATCGGAGCTATTGATGTCATTCAAGCTGATTTTGTCATTGACAATTTTTCTCTAAATTAAGTAACCGATTTGAGTTAAATTATATAAGTTAGGGAAGGGGGGAATATGCGGAGGGTAAAATGACGGATTCCGTTCCAGTCTTAAAAAGAGAATAGGAACTTGTCACACGTGCAGTACACTTGCGTTTAGAGTTTATACTACATCAGCTGTTAATTAATCCCTTCTGATGGATAGAAAATGACAACTAATACCTACCGTTTTAAAAGTATAAATCATTTCTCGTTATCCAGTGTAAAAATAAAACACGAAAATATAGTCTACTAGCCAAGGGCTATGTTAGAAAATAAAAATAAATCTATAATCTCAGAAAAGAACTCAACTTTAAAGTAGGCCTGACCAGTCAAATCTATAACTAGATTTTAACTAGATTAGATAAAACAACAATACAAAGCCTACTAACATAAAGAACGCGTATAAAATAGGTTAACTAGATAGACAATAACAAGCTTTGTTAATTAGTAACCAATTGTGTACAGAGTTGATCAATCTATGCAGTTGATTAAGCTTGTCAATTTCTACTCATTGCCGCTATATATTCAGTTATCTTTGAGCTCAGATATCTAGAGTTAACTTTAATGTAATAGCAGATATTTCTTGTTGAAACTCCATATTCAAGGATAAATAAAGCAAAAGCTTAAAGTTTCAAATATTTTTATACTATTAAAATATTTGAAACTTTAAGCTTTTGCTTTATTTATCCTTGTATCTAAAGTTAATATTGAAAATCAAGATAACTTTGATTTATGTACTCACCAGGACCAGTGGTTATAAATTTAGAAAACACAAATTTTCATCTAGTCTGAAATCAGTCGTAATACTAAACCTATGAAGTTATAGTACATTTAATGTAAAACGATACCCATAAAAGAGCTATAAATATGAAAGCAAGCGTTAAATCTGTAAAACGTCCCAAAGGTAGGTTTAAATCTGTATTTATTACAATATAAAAGCCGTCGAACTTTTATGCAGCGGATAAACGGAAATTGAAGATTTTTCTGTCATGGTCGGTATGAAACATTTTAAAATCAAAATTCATATTTGAACAGGATTTTTTTTTTAAGGTGGTTTGTGAATAATGAATAATTACTTTATATGTTTTCCTTCTGACCACCATGTCTCTCCAGTGGCCAGCGCTCACGGTTGATATATCTGAGGGATTAGTTGTTTAATTCCTATGGGGAGTTCAGAGTTTTAATGGTTAATTTTCTTTGTTAGGAAAATTAGGGAATTACAGTTGGTAGCATTTTACACATGTATCCTCTTACTTAAACCCATGTTGAAAATGTTTAGGAATTATTACTTTTTTGAAGTATAACTAAAAATTGGATTGTACGTGTGAAGTAAAAATGAAAAAAAAAATCGCAAATTGGACATAAAACAACTAAACCAAACGAGCTCTAAAACAAAACAGAGCTACTTACATTTTAAAAAAGTTTATATAATGCGATATCAGATAAATGTTTTTCCTTACAATGTTTAAATAAATTGTCTTATTCTGATTAAATTTAGTACACCTAAGTTTTGTGGGTAGGCCATATTGTAATC
>OY740774.1:95053667-95275667 GCA_963513935.1 Aphrophora alni | reverse complement strand
CTGTTGGCTTCGTCAGGCCCGCACTAACACATAAACACGTAATACAACACAACACTAACACATATAAAGATTATTCACTAAGACTAACGCACCAAGACAAATTCACTAACCAATCGAGAGCTCTAAAACAAAACAGAGCTATTTACATTTTAACAAAGTTTATATAATGTTTATATCGGATAAATTTTCTTCATTACAATGTTAAAATAAATTATCTTATTCTGATTAAATTTAGTACCCTTAAGTTTTTTGGATAGGCTATATTATAATCATATTGACATAGAATTGAGACTATTTTGTTTATATAATATTTTTATTTTATGTAAATTTACAATGAATAGCATTTTTAAAACTCTGTAAAATAAGTGCATCAATTTTGTAGACTCTAAATCAACTAAACATAAACTTGTATTTTACATTGTATTTCAGACCACTAACTCGGCATGTATAGCAAGGAAATAAATAAGTTTAGACGTTTAATTTCAACTGAATCTCCACTATATCATACCGGAAGAATCTAGAGAAAATATTTATTTTCAAAACCCAGCGTAAAAAGGTATCTGATTTACTATCTTTATACGTTTCTTGGCTTTTTTATAACCAAGAAAATTCTATCAGAATTATTTTTATAATTAAAATAATATTGAAATAATTGAGTATAATGATATATAGCATGTGCGTTTTGTTAAAATATATTAAAATAATTAATACAAATAAAATTGTAGAATGAATTAATCAAAGAGATTCCACAAAAACATAATCACGTACATCTGCTAAATCTGGACTATGTCGTCAGAAAACAATTATATGATATTGTATAAAGCAGGTGTATATCAGTGTAAGCCTGCATATAAACAATAGGATCAGACTCGTAACCTAATTAAACCAGAGAACAAAGCCTTTACAACTGTAGACTGAGTTAGTTTTAATTAGTATAGGGTATATAGAGTGGCCTACATAACCTGAAAATGGATTATAGGCAGTTCTGTTGGGAGCTGTATTTTTCTCTAAAAATGCGATTAAACTTTTAAAATACAGAAGCATGAATTACTTGAGTTGAAGATTTGTCTATAGTGGTAGTGTGTATGTTATATCTTATTATCGTTTGTTGGCCTAAGCATTGGTCTCACTCATATCATATTCCTTTACTTGTTTTCATGTCTACACATATTTTCAACTTAAATTACATGTTAACATTTTATACAACACTAGTTAAAAGTTATTGAACTCAACATTGCATCTGGTAATCATGCAATGGAAATTGTAGGAGATCGAACAGGTAAATAGTGTTTATGTACTACAACGGAAATTCGTTGTATGGGGTTATATTTTGGTCAAAAAAGAAAAATATCAAAAAATAATCCCAATGCAAGGTTTGGATGTTTTGTAGAACTTTTTACTGCTTATAGCCGGTCGGTGAGATTGAACTATGAAATGGTCCAAGGTCAAATCTTACCGACTTGTTCTAACGGTAAATTCCTATGTCGGCGGATTTTGAATTGAAAAATCATTTTTTATGAATTTTGAAAATGTGAAATAATAATGTATAAGGATATGTAGTTGTAATACAAGTTGTATGCAATACATATCTAGTACTGTTATTTCATATTAACTAACAGACGTTACGGCATATTTAAATGAAGAATTTAAAATTTTTCAAAATTAATAAAAATTAAAAAACCTTGATATTTTTGAAAATAAAATGTAATTTTAAGATGAAAGTATTCTTGATAAAATTTGGAAAAAATTTATATTTAAAAAGTTAGCAGAAAAGGTTAAGTATAAAAGCTAATAAAAGTAAATAAAAATAAATTTTGAAAAAAGGATTGTATAGAAGTAATTAAATAAATAAAGTTATACTATAATTAATGATTAAAAATATAAATTTGAGTAAAACAAAAGAGTTATGGTTTTCACGCTATATTATGAAAAGGAAAAAAGATAAGAAGTGGAAATTTTGCAAAAAGAGTTTAAAACCTAATATCTAAAAGTTGTGTAAATTTCAGGAAAATCAGTTAATAAATAAACCCCAAACCCAAAGGTGTGAAAATAGGCACGGGATTACATCACTACCAGAAGTCGTAGAATTGTGTTATCACGGCTAGTGCGTTTAAATTACGAAATAAACAAAGTTACAAAGTTTGAAAGAAAAAACTTTAAAGGTGTAAGAATTAAAAACAGTAAATTACGCAAATTCTTACGTAAGCTATTGAAGGCGAATGAATAGTCCGAGAAATGTCATTCGAAGTGCGGGAAATTGCCGCGGTCGAGAGCTACAATACACCGGTTACGTATAAACGAAAAAACTGTTAGGAAAAGTGTTATAGACAATTAAAAGGAAAACAATGTAGATTTTTTCATCAGCCAGTTACAAGTTGCAGGGTTTAAATGTTCAAGGATAAGTGACGTAGTTAGAGGCGGAGCCAGAATACCAACTTACAGCAAAAATAAATTAAAGGATTAATTAGAACAAAGTGATTAAAAAGGACAATATAAAAACAGTAAACATAATAAATAAATTAATAATAAATAACTGAACCACCTACACCAAAAATAATCAAGAAATTGCATAAGAATACACCATAAATGGAACTATCGTATCGGTCCAGTGAGGGAAAAAAATTGGTATCGATATACGATAGTTTTTGGCTATAAAAAGAGTCGCACGAATCTCATAGAGGTCTCTCGTAAAAAATTTGCAAAACAGGTGCTAGGGGTGACTATGCCCGGAGGTCTCTCGTAAAAAATTTGCAAAACAGGTGCTAGGGGTGACTATGCCCGGAGGTCTCTCGTAAAAAATTGGTAGAACAGTTGCTAGGGGTGACTATGCCCGAAGGTCTCTTGGAAAAAAAAACGTGGAAACAGTTGCTAGGGGTGATTATGCCCGAACGTCTCTTTTAAAAAATAGTTTGAAGAAGTTTAAGTGTTACAATGCCAACGTATTAAAACAGCGTCAGCGAGAGCGATAGAAGGGAATAGATTCGACAACCAGCCAGCCTTCTGAACTCCATGGAGAAAATATAAGACAACTTTAATCGAAATTCAACCAACCAGACACCAGAGGACCATCAGCATCTCAGGACTCAGGATCGACAACACGGCGGACAAGGTCTGAGAAAATCCAAATTTCCTTTTTTAAAGGGCAAAATTGGCCCGATTTTAGAGTCTCACTGATTTTCCTGAGATAATTTTTTTTTGTGTGTAATTAAATGAATATATTAAATAGATAATGTCAATCTCATGTATGAATAAAAATCTTTTCAATAAATAAATTTAATAAATTAAATAAGTTAAATTCAGAAATAATAGAAATTTTTGTTTTCTATATATCAATTTTAAGAAATTCATAAGTAATTGCCTTCTGCTCAAAAGAGAAATATTTAGTTATTATCCATTAGTTTTATTAGAGAAATTGTTTGAATTTTATTTTGTTGACTTGTGTCAAGTTTATTATTTCAGTTGTTCTATTTCAGTTAATTAAAAGAATTAATTTTTGCATTTATCCTCTAAATCTGTGTTTTATTTAGAATTGGTCACACATTTTTATGCTATATTTTCAGGTTTGTGATTATAAAAAAGGGTAAAATATATTGTATCAAAAAGGTATTCCTAAGGACACACCTGCGAGATTAAAATTCAAAAGTAAAGTAAATTCGTGTTCTCCCTGAGAAATAGGGTAATCATAAATACAGTTTCTGGAAGTCGTAAATAAAAAGGGGGTACCGGTAATTTGGGGCAACTCAAATTATCGAAGAAGTTATTCAATCCAGGCCAGCAAGATAGTAAGCCGAAAACTTCCAGTGGATTGGATAATTTATTCTTTTTGTCACGCGAGAACGAATCCTGTAGGCTAAAAATCTCAGGATTCGAGACTGTTACGTATAAATTAAGATAGGGGGCGTAATTAGTCTGACTCTAAAAAAGATAGAGTCTTTTCGTTGTAGATAAAGATGGCGCCCATACGGTGAAGCCCGAATAATTGTTTTTAAATAAGTAGTTATAAAAAGTACAGGGTAAGCGATTAGTACGTGCTATTGACAAGTAATACGGACTGGTTGTTTGCATTGTATAGTGTAGCTGCTATTTGGGAAAATTAGGCTAGGCTTCAAAGAATACGGATACAGTATATTTTACCTAAATGTGTATGCTTAGTATAAGATGTATAGTTTATAAGTATACTACATACCTTAAATTCTGGTGATCTGTGTTGGTTGTATAATTTGGGAGGGAGTGAAGTAAATAAAAAAATAATAATAATTAAGTAATTAAATTCGGGTATAAAAATAGAAAGATTAAAATAAATAAATTAAATAAAGATAGAATCAAGTAAAAAATAATTAATAAATTTCTTAATATTAAATAAAATAAATAAAAAAAAAAAGAAAACAAAATGGCGGAAAAGACCCAAGAAGGTAAATCGTTAATGGCCTACTTAGAAAAGAGAGAAAAAGATGAAAAGGCGTTAAGGGAAAAAGAAAAGCAAGAAGAAAGGGGATTAAGAGAAAAAGAAAGGCAAGAGGAAAGGGCGTTAAGAGAAAAAGAAAGGCTAGAAGAAAGGGCGTTAAGAGAAAAGGAAAATGAAATAAGGGACAAGAGGGATAAGGAATGGAGGGAGAAGGAGAGCAGAGAAAGGGAGAAGGAGAGAGAAGAGAGAAGGGCACTCTGGAATAAAATAGAAGGGAGAGTTCAGGGAATAGAATTAGAAGTAGCTAATAATGCGGCTCAACAAGAGGTTTTTAAAGCTGAAGTGGAGGGGGAGTTTAGAGAAGTTAATGGTAAAATTGAATCATTAGCGGAAAATAGTAAAGTAGTAAATTCCAAAGTAGATAAATTGGAAAAAGATAATAAATTGTTAGAAAATAAAGTTAGAATTATAGATAAAAAAGTAGGGGAAATAAATTTAGGGGGAATTAGTAGCAGAAATATAATAATAAATAGAATTGATAACGAAAATGTAAAAGTTGAGTTTTGGGGTAATCCTAAGGAAAGGCCCATGCAGTTTATTAGGCAGATAGAAAATTTATTAGAAGAAATTCAAGTGGGAATGGAGGATAAGGAAAAATTAAAGGTTGTCGAACGACATTTAAGATCAAATGCTGAGTTATGGTGGAATGTAGTGAAAACCGCGGATATGGGTTATAGTGACTTTAAGAAACTGTTTATAGATCACTATTGGAACTTGCAATCTCAAAAAATTGTTCGAAATAAAATTGAATATGGGAAATTTTTTGAAAACGGAAATATGACCAAAGCCGAATATTTTTGTTTACTGATAAATAAAGCCAGTGATTTAGAACCACCTATCCCGGAAAAATATTTAATTTTCACGATCATGCAGCATTTTAGGGAGAATATTAGAATGACTAGTATGGGGAAACCCATGGAAAATATTCAAGGAGCACTCACATTTCTAACTAGTGTCGATACGATGGAGGAATCGCGTAGGGGAAACTGGAATTCCAATCCGGAGAGGGATAATAGGCAAACCAAAACCTTTCCTAATAACCCTAACCAGAGAACCTATGGTGACACCCAAAATAAACCTCGACCTCCAAACCTTTCGAAACCTGGTCCATCAAAAAACCATCCTAACTCGCCTAGGAATTTAAATGGATAAAAGAGGCCTTTTTGACACCTAATAGACCATCGGATTACACTAAGGCTGCGGATAAAATAATAAATAATAAACAAAGTAGAAATTTAATAAACAATGAAAAAATTAATTTAGAAAATAGACAAATCATTCATCATAATAAAAATAATAAGATAGGAGGAAGCAAGAAACCAAATTATCGTGTTTACGACTCTACTAATCAATTAGGGGGGAGTAAACAAAATAATAAATGTCAATCGTTAACATTCGAGTCAAAA
Source organism: Aphrophora alni (assembly GCA_963513935.1). Classification (NCBI taxonomy): domain Eukaryota; kingdom Metazoa; phylum Arthropoda; class Insecta; order Hemiptera; family Aphrophoridae; genus Aphrophora; species Aphrophora alni. Next base: position 95,269,796 of record OY740774.1, on the reverse strand, counting down.
ATTAAAAACAGATGTGATTCTAGGGAAAATCAACCAGAAAATAAATGTAAACAATCGAGTTATGTAACGTCAGGAGACAATCTGCGTCATAATGTTGAACCACCAGTTTACAAACAGCCCACGAACTATAATTTTAATTTGTAAATAACGAAAGATAAAGGCGGCTTCCACTACGGAGTGCGAGATAGGGGCGCTTCGGTCTCTACAAAACAAATTGTAGAGGAAAACTAATCCCGAGTCCGCAGGAAACATCTAAACTGTGTGTCGGAGGATTGCATTTAGATTTACGAGGGGATTTATTAGAAAAAGATAAAAAATATTTCTTAAAGGAAAAACCGATTGAGGAAACTCCTAAAATACCCGTAAATCTAGGAAACAATGTAGTTATGGTAGAAATAGATACAGGAGCCGAAATTTCACTAATTAGTGAAGAATTATATTTAATGTTAAAGAAAGAAGGGCTTGAAATTTTGGAACTCCCTGTAACTGGGGTGGAAATCGTAACTGCAGTTAAAAGTAAACCATATAAAATAAATAAACAAATTATGATATCAATTAAAATAAAAGAAGTGGAAATTGAATTAAAATTATTAATTGTAAAAAATTTAAGGTCCAGAATAATAATAGGATGTGATGTATTGTACGAATTAAAAGCTAAAATTAATATGGAGGAGCGATATATAAAACTGTATGTGGAAAAGGAGGAAGTAATAATATATTATGAAAAATTAGTAGAAACAAAAGGTCAATTAAAAGAAAAAAATCTTAAAAAGGATTCTGTATATTTTAAAAATAATGTTAAGGGGATAAATGTGAACAAAAGGATTCAACCCGAAGGCATATTAAAAAATACAGGAAATAACAAAGTGTTGGTTAACAATAAGAATCAACAAACTTTGATAAGAGGGAGGGAGAGAGATGAAATGTGGATAAAAAACCGGATGAGACTACCAGAACGTGACAACCCCGAACAGTGTATGCAGGAGTCGGTCAGGGTCTTAGTTGATAAAGAAGGGGATAAGATATTCAAAGGAATGGGATACTTATCGGAGGAGGAAAAGAAAAATAAATTAAATAAATATAAATCGACGAATAAGGAATTAAATAAAAATAAATCGACGAATAAGCAATTAAATAAAAAATATAATAATAAGGACATGCAGAGTAGGATAAAGGTACTGCCTGGAATGTCTATCGACGCGCGTGAAAATAAAACTAGATCCAAAAACCACACTTGTAACACAAAATCACTAAAAACACTATCCACTAAAATAAACGAAACAGATAATTGTAATCCAGAATTATCTGTTTCTAAGGAAAAAGACACAACCGATGTTGACGAAACCCGAAGACGACACACCACGACGGACGGACAAGAAAGTCTACGTCACAAAGAAGAGTTCCACATACATGTTAAAAATTCAATAAGTAATAATAAATCGCGTAATGAAATTAAATTAAACAAAGGAAGAAATAATAAAAACAATTCGAACAATAGTTATAAGAGTACTTCGCATAAAAATAAGAAAAATTATAGTGTTAAATTTAGTCCGAATTATCACAGAACACATGTGAAACTGAAGACAAATTTACGACGGTATTCAGCCCATACCGTTAGGAAAAGAGAAAGTGGTTAGAGTCCAGAGTAGACGGTCGAGCGATAACAAACAACCGAACTCTAACAAAGGGTTGTAAATAAGAAATGTTTCAGTCGACTATTCACATAATACTATTCTTACAGCGCAAGAGGAAATACAGTTACAAAATTTAATAAATAAATACCAAAGTATTTTTTCAGAAATTCCAAGTTGTCTAATAAATATGAACATGAGCTTAAATTAGGATCTGATAAAACATTTGTAAATAGGAACTATCCAATTCCATTAAATTATAGAAAGCAAGTAAGGGAAGAAATATTTCAGAAGTTTCAAGATGGTGGCCTTACCAGGAAACCGAAGAAAATGTTATTTTGTCAAGAAAAAATTTAAGCTTACAATATTAAATACAACACTTTGGGCTTAAACAAGACGAAAACTTAGAATGTAGTAAGATTAAACATAATAAATAATTATAATAGAAGTTACAGAATTGAAAATGAATTGTTATATAAATATGGAAGAAACCGATGGAAATTAGTGATTCCATCGGAAATAGAGACGGAATTAATAATGGAGATACATAAGGCTTATGGACACCTGGGAAGGAACAAATTATATTACATGATGAAAAATATGTTTAGCTGTAAGGATTTATTTAGAAAAATACTAGAAATTATAAAATACTGTGATATATGTCAAAGGGCGAAGTATACAGTGAAGTATTTACAAGGTGAGAGTAAACCTATGGTGACCGATAGGAAACTAGACTTAGTAGCTATAGACTTCTTAGGACCACTGCCGAGAACAACAGGAAATGTGCAATATATTTTGGTCGTTATTGACATATTCTCTAAATATGTAAAGTTGTATACAGTTAGGAATCCAACTACTCAGGCGAGTATAGATAAGCTTACTCAGTATTTTAGGGAGGTAGGGAAACCAAAATGTGTGTTAACGGATTATGGCAGGGCATTCACCTCGAGACATTGGGATCAATGGATGGAAGAGCAAGGAGTTCTGCATAGGTTGATTCCAATTAGACACCCACAGGTGAACCTGGCAGAACGAGTCAACAGGGAAATCGTCAGGATTCTGAGAACTTTCTGCCATAATTCACAGACAAGTTGGAGGAACTACGTGTCATACATGGAGGAGCTGATGAATACCACGCCACACGAAATTACAGGATATACGCCAGAGGAAATACAAAATGATAGAGAACCAGAATATATTTGGCACAGGCTGAAATATCAAGGACCACAGGTGAAGGAGACGGCAAGGAAGAAAAAGCAAAATTGTTTCGCAAGGATTTTGCACAAGGGAAGGAATAGAGCTACACGTCAAAATAGGGGTAAGAGGTTCGTAATGCTAAGAGTGGGAGATCGCGTCTTGGTTAGACAAAACACCAGAATTCTGGCCAAGACGGGAAAAAACGAAACACAAAAACTCTTTCTACTGTATACTGGTCCATTTGAAATAGTAAATAAAGAAGGTAGTAAGACTTTCATAGTAAAAAATATAAATAATAATAAAATTAAAGGGAAATATGATATAAAGGATTTACGAATCTACTATGGAGCATAAAATTTAAAATTTAAAATAAAAATAAACAGGTGTTTAGGATAGGACATGAATTATGAAAACCCTGTATAAATGAAAAAAGAAATATAAGCATACAACGTTTAAAAGGAAAATGACTAATACAGTAGTTATAAGAAAATTCAAGATATAGTATAATTAAGCTGAATAATAAATAAAAATAATAGGTTAATGGATTTAACATGCTGCAAGACTAAATTAAGTATCCAGATGCATACTAAAAACAGGTTTGATGTCAGGATGGGAAACCAGCCCTAATGAATGAAACCGTAAGCAGATTAAAAAACATAATATTTAGATTCACTGAGTAACGGAAGCAAGGTTGTGTTGACTAGGTCAAGGAAGACAATATTGACTTAGGATGTCTACTGTCAGTCGGCTAACGGAACAAGGTCGCAAGAATACAAAGGGAATGGAATGTCGACAATTATACTAAATCACAACAGAGAAAAATTGTAATTAAAATCAGGACCAGATTAAGTGTTACATCATTGGATTCAGCAAGTTCAGACGAAAAAGCATAACAAAAAATTTTTTTTAGAAAAAGTAAATAATTTAAAATAAAAATAAAAAATTGTTAATAATAATAACTAATAAAAAATCAAAGGGGAAATTTTAAAGTAAAAATAAAGGGGTAAGTTGACTAAGGGAAAACAGTAAATTAATTAAAATTAAAATTGAAATTAAAGCGTTTTGACTGGGGTAACTTTGTTATTAGTAGATACTAGCCAGAAGTTAAGGTATGGAGATTATATAATGTCAAGTTATCTCAGGAAAGTGTTAGGTCCCAATATAGTGTGAAAGGTGAAGTGAACTGAATAATTATAAGAAAAACAATTAAAAACAATTATAAACAATCAATTAATATTATAAATAAATGTCATGAATTAATGTATAATATAAAGATATGTCATGTATTATGTTAGAAATCTAGGAGCAGAAAAGGCAGAACAGGGAACAAGGTGAGATTAATTTTGAAGATTGTTGAAGTTTAAATATGGGGTATCGTATGTTATGTCATAACTCATGAAATATTGAAAATATTTCAACGTGGCTGACATAAGGAGGGAGCTACAACGGAAATTCGTTGTATGGGGTTATATTTTGGTCAAAAAAGAAAAATATCAAAAAATAATCCCAATGCAAGGTTTGGATGTTTTGTAGAACTTTTTACTGCTTATAGCCGGTCGGTGAGATTGAACTATGAAATGGTCCAAGGTCAAATCTTACCGACTTGTTCTAACGGTAAATTCCTATGTCGGCGGATTTTGAATTGAAAAATCATTTTTTATGAATTTTGAAAATGTGAAATAATAATGTATAAGGATATGTAGTTGTAATACAAGTTGTATGCAATACATATCTAGTACTGTTATTTCATATTAACTAACAGACGTTACGGCATATTTAAATGAAGAATTTAAAATTTTTCAAAATTAATAAAAATTAAAAAACCTTGATATTTTTGAAAATAAAATGTAATTTTAAGATGAAAGTATTCTTGATAAAATTTGGAAAAAATTTATATTTAAAAAGTTAGCAGAAAAGGTTAAGTATAAAAGCTAATAAAAGTAAATAAAAATAAATTTTGAAAAAAGGATTGTATAGAAGTAATTAAATAAATAAAGTTATACTATAATTAATGATTAAAAATATAAATTTGAGTAAAACAAAAGAGTTATGGTTTTCACGCTATATTATGAAAAGGAAAAAAGATAAGAAGTGGAAATTTTGCAAAAAGAGTTTAAAACCTAATATCTAAAAGTTGTGTAAATTTCAGGAAAATCAGTTAATAAATAAACCCCAAACCCAAAGGTGTGAAAATAGGCACGGGATTACATCACTACCAGAAGTCGTAGAATTGTGTTATCACGGCTAGTGCGTTTAAATTACGAAATAAACAAAGTTACAAAGTTTGAAAGAAAAAACTTTAAAGGTGTAAGAATTAAAAACAGTAAATTACGCAAATTCTTACGTAAGCTATTGAAGGCGAATGAATAGTCCGAGAAATGTCATTCGAAGTGCGGGAAATTGCCGCGGTCGAGAGCTACAATACACCGGTTACGTATAAACGAAAAAACTGTTAGGAAAAGTGTTATAGACAATTAAAAGGAAAACAATGTAGATTTTTTCATCAGCCAGTTACAAGTTGCAGGGTTTAAATGTTCAAGGATAAGTGACGTAGTTAGAGGCGGAGCCAGAATACCAACTTACAGCAAAAATAAATTAAAGGATTAATTAGAACAAAGTGATTAAAAAGGACAATATAAAAACAGTAAACATAATAAATAAATTAATAATAAATAACTGAACCACCTACACCAAAAATAATCAAGAAATTGCATAAGAATACACCATAAATGGAACTATCGTATCGGTCCAGTGAGGGAAAAAAATTGGTATCGATATACGATAGTTTTTGGCTATAAAAAGAGTCGCACGAATCTCATAGAGGTCTCTCGTAAAAAATTTGCAAAACAGGTGCTAGGGGTGACTATGCCCGGAGGTCTCTCGTAAAAAATTTGCAAAACAGGTGCTAGGGGTGACTATGCCCGGAGGTCTCTCGTAAAAAATTGGTAGAACAGTTGCTAGGGGTGACTATGCCCGAAGGTCTCTTGGAAAAAAAAACGTGGAAACAGTTGCTAGGGGTGATTATGCCCGAACGTCTCTTTTAAAAAATAGTTTGAAGAAGTTTAAGTGTTACAATGCCAACGTATTAAAACAGCGTCAGCGAGAGCGATAGAAGGGAATAGATTCGACAACCAGCCAGCCTTCTGAACTCCATGGAGAAAATATAAGACAACTTTAATCGAAGTTCAACCAACCAGACACCAGAGGACCATCACCATCTCAGGACTCAGGATCGACAACACGGCGGACAAGGTCTGAGAAAATCCAAATTTCCTTTTTTAAAGGGCAAAATTGGCCCGATTTTAGAGTCTCACTGATTTTCCTGAGATAATTTTTTTTTGTGTGTAATTAAATGAATATATTAAATAGATAATGTCAATCTCATATATGAATAAAAATCTTTTCAATAAATAAATTTAATAAATTAAATAAGTTAAATTCAGAAATAATAGAAATTTTTGTTTTCTATATATCAATTTTAAGAAATTCATAAGTAATTGCCTTCTGCTCAAAAGAGAAATATTTAGTTATTATCCATTAGTTTTATTAGAGAAATTGTTTGAATTTTATTTTGTTGACTTGTGTCAAGTTTATTATTTCAGTTGTTCTATTTCAGTTAATTAAAAGAATTAATTTTTGCATTTATCCTCTAAATCTGTGTTTTATTTAGAATTGGTCATACATTTTTATGCTATATTTTCAGGTTTGTGATTATAAAAAAGGGTAAAATATATTGTATCAAAAAGGTATTCCTAAGGACACACCTGCGAGATTAAAATTCAAAAGTAAAGTAAATTCGTGTTCTCCCTGAGAAATAGGGTAATCATAAATACAGTTTCTGGAAGTCGTAAATAAAAAGGGGGGTACCGGTAATTTGGGGCAACTCAAATTATCGAAGAAGTTATTCAATCCAGGCCAGCAAGATAGTAAGCCGAAAACTTCCAGTGGATTGGATAATTTATTTTTTTTGTCACGCGAGAACGAATCCTGTAGGCTAAAAATCTCAGGATTCGAGACTGTTACGTATAAATTAAGATAGGGGGCGTAATTAGTCTGACTCTAAAAAAGATAGAGTTTTTTCGTTGTAGTACAAAACACTGGGTTGACTGATATACGTCCGTGTGTGCACACGTTAGCGTGCGTTACGTATGTGTTTTAATATGTGTTAGTGTGTTTTGTGTTGTATGTTGAAATCATATTTATTGTGACGACCTCAAATGAGCGAGATATTCTGAGGATGGAAAAAAATATTTCCGAAACGCGTCATAAATGTAAGTAGAATTACTACATAATAAATAAGTCACAGAGACGGAAATACATTCTAGTTAAAACACTGGAGTTGTACAAGTCATTTTCACTTGTTAAATGACTTACTCCTAGCTTTGGAAAAATGGAAAAGGACGCTAAGTACAGTTAAAATAAAATTTAATAATGTCTATCAACTAAAATTGGTTTTTAAAAGTGAATACAATTTTAACATGTAAAAAATAACAAACAAATCAATAAAATATTAATATAAATTTTAAAAAAATATATAGGTAGACTATGATTAATAATAAATAAGATATTTAAATATGGTACCACAAATCTATAATAAATAATACAGTTTACATTTTTTTCTAAATATATATATATTTTTAAGCTGTTCAGATTTTTGTCCAGCATGGTGTTTTTTAACATCTAAAATCACTGAAATGTATAATATCCACAACATGTCTAAGGCAAGTTGACATATTGCCACTTCAAGCTTTACGTATAAGCTGTTAAAACCTTGACGGCGTGATGTATATCCATTGACGTATGTTCTCGAGGGACTGTTTGGACATTCGAAGACAGGATTACACGTATGGGAGAGTGTCTCTTCGTCTCAAGATACTTTCAATATTTATAAAATCGGAATTGTTGACGTTCCCAAATAAAAATACAATATTAACAGTACGGTAGAACACAGCTGTGTAGCTTAGAAAGAAAGTGCCAGCTCTACTATACAATGTATATTGTGAGTTTAGTAATCGACAAACATTTTAACCTTAACTGATTGTTTATTGACGTCATAACACCGAAATAGTTATTTAAACATGCTGGCCTTACATCTGTACAAAATCACGATAAGCGACCACAAAAATAAAATAGGAACATGAAATGTTGTAAAGGGGACTTATAGCATCTAAAAGAGTTTAAAATATTTACGCCTATATTGTGCTATGGGTTAAAGAACTAATTTGTTGTGAAGTAAAACATCAATACTACCTATATTTTCAGGTTATCTTACTAACTGTTCATCTTTAACAATAACTTTATTGTATAAAATTTATATCAGTGTTTTTAAGTTGCATTTAATGAGCTATTGTGCGACTTTATATAAAATATTGAAGCAAAATTATCGACAAGAAACTAATACAATCGGTCGCTACTTTTATATATCGTAACCGATTTTTCTTAATCTTCAATCAGATCTCTTCGACATTTGTACTAAATGGGTTGAATTTAATTTACATCACATCACTAGTTCCTTAACTATAATGCTCATAGGAAGTAGAGATTTTAACGTTGATGATCTGATCCTGAATTCACTTTCTTGGAGTCCAGTTGAATGATTCCAGCTGTGAGTTACACAAATAAATCTTTGTAATATCTCTTTTCCAAAAAGAGACGGGTAATAAATAACAGACAAATCTAGCTTACATTACCAATATTTAAACCATTCTGTATATATAAACTTTACGTTTCAAGCTATAAATAAGTTGAATGCAAAGCAGATTCTCATTCGGAAATGGAAACAAACTTATGTCTGTAATTTACTTGAGCTCGATAAATTTATTTTATGGATTCAATTTCCGTAGTTCCGTTTCGTAACTTGTACGTAAAAGTTAGATATGTAATATATACACATATATTTAGAGGTACAATTCTTTCCGATGTGGTTATCTTCTATACAACATCATTTTTAATGTGTTTTTTATATTTGTGATCACACGTACTCGAATAGTAAACCTATGAGAAAGATATTTTGGTATTTTCTATCTATTTGTACTTTTTTTAAATTTAAATTGAATTTCTTAGTGTAAAACCTAATTTAAACATTATATTTTTATTAGTACTTGAATTGAGGTTTATTCCAAAATTTGAGTTATAAAATGAGTTGTTTTGGGAGTCCAACTTTTGTAGTTAGGCATACTCTTTTAAAACTAAATCACAAAAACAAATAAATAAATAAATAATTACAAAATAAAAAATAATCAGATGAACCTGTAAAATTATTTCACTATAATTATGTACTATTTAACAATATTAGTAATGGTTATATTACATTATTTATAAGAATCAATTATATATATATATCTATATATATATATATATATATATATATATTTACATCCTGCTATCATTATGAGAACCGTACATTGCCATTTTTACATTTAAAGTGGCAGCCGAGTGTTTGTGGCAGCAGTATACGGCTGCCACTTTGAATTCCCAGTGTTTCTCATTACCAAAAGGATCTATAAAAGAAAAATGTTCATGAAATACTAAAGCAGACCTTAATATCACCCTGTCAGTAGTTATTTCAATAACTCATCATAAAATAACCAAATAAAATGATGTATTAAAAACCAGCTCTGCTGCCATAATGATGTTATAACGAAAAAAGTGTATATTATAGAAGTTTCAGCTTTTTCCGCTTAGAGCGCTTCAATCGCCCTGTGTATATTTAGATACTGAATAATTTCACCTTTGGACAATCATTATGGCAGCTGTAGATCTGGCAACATTGCCGTATTTCACATTGATAGCTTTTTTTAAAACTTCTGAGCCATTTTTAACAAATGGTTAATTAGATTTTTTTATGACAACATAAAGAGAAGCTTCAGAAACAAGTACACGTTTAAAGTTTTTTGCTTCTTAAGTATAGGGTTTATTTAGGTTTTTTTTAATGTTATTGTAAGGTGTAGTAAATTTCATGAAAAAATATTTTATTTCAATAACTCACAACTCTACTGCTTAGCATCCCTACATGTTTTAAAAAAAATTGTTTTATATTTTTTTGTGGGAAGTTGGTTTTAAAAGAGTAACTGTGATAAATTTCACGTTTTAGAATCTATTTATCACTGTGAATTTAATAAAACTCAACTATGTTTGTAAATGAAACTTTAGAAGAATGGTACAACCATTCACCTATCCGTAATCACAACAATGCTCCCATAAAAATTCTTTAATACAATACTTAACAGAATAAGTAAACATTTTAGTTTACTCAAGTGTAGTAAATTATAAATAGTTTCCGAAAGATCATTAGGCATTTTTAGAACTACATAGAAAATAGAATTTCCTACCTCTCAAATATCCTTGAAAAAGAGTTTTTCTATTTAAGTTTCAAACAAAGGTTTTTTTTTCTTCTTAAAAGTATTACATGGGATTTCGTTATAAAAATAATTAAAATAAATTTTGAAAAAGTACATAAACTACAAAAATGGTTCGTGTCTCAAAACGGTACCTGTAGTTACCAATTTTTATCATACTTTTTACCATTATCACAAAAATGTATTTTATGACTGACAAAAAAAATATAAAATTTGAATTCGCTGTTTCTAAGAAAATTCAATTAATAATAATTATTATAAAAGCAATATTTTTTCCGCTTTACACAGGCAAAAAGAAGTAAATTTTTCTTAACATTTAATTTTGAATTATCTACAATTAATTAATTGTAGTTAATTCATTTAAAATCTCACGACTTATCCTTTTTCAGGCGAAAAAAGGTAAATTTATCTGTATTTTATGTAATTATGTATTATAATTAATACTAAATAATGTTTATTTACTATTTGTTTCCTCCTTCACGTGATTTCCTTTTCTTAATTATTCACGACCGGTTTCGGAGATTTACTCCATCTTCAGACTAATTAATTACTTGTATATAAGTATAAACGTCTTTCTCTATATTCAACAGAATTAATGCAGCCAGCTTAAAATCGGTCCAATTTAAAATTTTGTTTTTATTAAGATAAAAAACCTCTAAGAATACCATCATAGAATTTGTTTTACTACTTTAAAAAAACATTACATTTTTTGTACATTCGTACAGAACAGTTCAAACAAGGACATTTCATATGGAGGAGATAATGAACTATAAACTTTTAGAGATCTCATAGGAAAATATAAATGTCCTCTTGACTTTTTTCTTTAGGATGTTTTTACAATACTTTTAAATTATTAATATTATATATTTAAAAAAACACATTGTGGAAAACAATAACAAAATCAATTTTATATAAAATGTTATTTTAATCAATTAAAATAAAAACAGTTTCAAAATTCTTTAAATTTGTTTTGTTATAACAATTGAAAGTAACCCTAAATATATAACTAAAATTTAGTTATGTATCATATAATTGTAAAGGTTTATAAACTCATCAAATAGACCATAATATATATTTTTTTTTTTTAACAGATCATGAACCTAACCTAAAAATGTGACATTACTGAAACAAAAAATTACTATATCATAAAAAATAAAAGTCTAATTAAAATTAACTTAACACTACAGTAATTAATAATGAAATTTACTTTATACGTTAGTACCAATTAAGCCAGTAAAATTAAGTTCAATTTAAGTTTGTTTTTCATTATGTTAACATCTCCTTCAATTGATTATTACGACTATTCAGTACAATTAATCCTTTAGTTAAAACTAATTTAAGTGTTAATTATCTTGCAAGAAGTTTTATTTGTATAAAAATTCTGAACTAGAACTTTTATTTTCAGCCAAGTTTTACTTTGAAATGTGTTTGGGTATTGAGACATCAACTGATCACATTCGTGTTTTTTGGGTGGTTTGCATTTTTTTATATGAGTTTTGAAAAAATTGAAAACAATATTTTTTTCTTCTTCAGTCCATTTAGAAAATATTCTTTTTTCCCCTTTCTTTTGGGTTGCAATATTCTTGTTCATCTGAAGGTGTGAACTAGATGATGGTTTATTTTACTCCATTAGATCATTTAAAGGTAATACATCTGTATTATCTTCATTTGATGTTTGACTGTTTTTATCATCTTCATTTCCATCAACAGTTTGTAGTAAATCTTCGTCAATATTTCCTTCTATTTCATCAAGCGATTTACCCTTATAGCTAGCTCCTTCACCGCTTTCCATTGCTAACAACAACTTAGCAATTTTGGCTATTTGGAAAACATCGTCCGGTAGCCTATATTCGCTTCGATGGATTGAGGATGTATGGCCCATAAAAGTAGCTAGCTGCTCTATATCTTGGTCATTCAATTGCAATAACTCAGAGATTGTTGCTAAATGTTTTCTAAGTGTTCTTGAAGATATCGCTTCCGGATGTTTTAGCTTAGCCATTTTTGCGTGTTTCTGCAATACCTTGTAGCCGATTGGATTATTAGTATTTATATTAGCAAAAATAAATATGCTTTCGGATGGAACAAATCTTTTTCTTGATTTAATTAACAGATCTATATGTTGTTGCACGTCAAAGCTAAATAAAACAGGGGTCACCTTCCTTTTTCCCTGAATGACAACACGTTTGAATTTTTGTATAAGCATCATTTCAATTGGCCTTATTACGTCCTTGAATTCTTCATAAATTTGATTATCTGCAGTTTTCTCGTATAGATTTAGAGGAAGCCTTTGAAGTTCCCCTACTCGTTTTCTGCACAGTATGTAATCTCAACCAATTTTCGGAAAGCATGTGCATTACACTCATTACTGTTTAACAATAACGCTGCCTCACTGCCTTCTTTTATAAGGTATTCTCTAAATAATTTGATATTACTTGCTAGTGGAACAATTGTAATTTTATTCATCTTATTAAAATGAAGATTGTTCGCAGCTTGGTGTGATATTTCGAACTTCAAATTCGACTTTAATAAAAGAATAGTTGTACGAAGCTCGGCTTCAGCCTCAGATGCAGATTTACCTTCAAAGCTGTATTTCTTCTTTATTGCATAAGTAATTCCAATTTCACAACATTCTTTTAAAGAAGTGCTTATATTCATAGCGAAGGAGGGCGCATTATATTTATCTGTTTCAGCATCATAGCTAGCACATACTTTTACCTTTTCAACAAAAATATCGAAATATTCCGGTTTTAAAACCTGTAAAAGAATTGATATTTTTGGTTGTATCTTTTTCACTTCTAACAAAACTTTAGCCAACTCTCTCATTTTCCTGGAAGTTACGTTAATTTGATGTTTATCTCTGTGGGTTAAAAGATAACGTGATCCGTATGAGCATATTAAGGGATCTTTATTTGCAGTTAAAGATATTAAATCTTCTCTCATTCTTGGAAAAACTGTTTCGTACAGTTTTGAATGACATTTCATTTCTTTCAAAAGATAATTTTGTCCCAAAATCTGTGTAGGATCCTGGTTCTAGGATTTTGAGAACATTTTTTTCTATGTCTCCAAAGTTGTTTTCTGAAATAAAATCCAAGACAATATGTACAAAGCAATACCGATGTGTTTGATAAAATTGAAGTTCTTACAGCTTTTACAGTATTTACAGTACTATATTGATCGTTAATCGTGGTAATTCTTTGTTCGCTTCGCTCACGATATGTCGAGATCGGTTATACTCAGCGACATAATAATTTGAATTGGCCGAAGATGACCTTCAAAGTCCGCCAAGCTATTTTGAAACTTCCCGTTGACGTTCACGGGAGATTCCAAATTTGAATTGGCCGAAGATGACCCAACAAAGTCCGCCAAGCTATTTCAAAAGTTCCCGTTGAAATCACGGGAGATTCCAAATTAGAATTGGCCGAAGATGACCCAACAAAGTCCGCCAAGCTATTTTGAAACTTCCCGTTGACGTTCACAGGAGATTCCAAATTTGAATTGGTCGAAGATGACCCAACAAAGTCCGCCAAGCTATTTTGAAACTTCCCGTTGACGTTCATGGGAATATCCAAATCTGAATTGGCCGAAGATGACCCAACAAAGTCCGCCAAGCTATACTGAAACTTCCCGTTGACGTTCACGGGAGATTCCAAATTTGAATTGGCCGAAGATGACTCATCAAAGTCCGCCAAGCTATTTTGATACTTCCCGTTGACGTTCACGGGAGATTCCAAATTTGAATTGGCCGAAGATGACCTTCAAAGTCCGCCAAGCTATTTTGAAACTTCCCGTTGACGTTCACGGGAGGTTCCAAATCTGAATTGGCCTAAGATGACCCAACAAAGTCCGAGAAAGCTATTTGAAATTTTCCGTTGACGTTCACGGGAGATTCCAAATTTGAATTGGCCGTAGATGACCCAACAAAGTCCGCCAAGCTATTTTGAAATTTACCGTTGACGTCCTTTGGAGAGTCCAAATTTGAATTGGCCGAAGATGACCCAACAAAGTCCGTAAAGCTATTTTGATACTTCCCGTTGACGTTCACGGGAGATTCCAAATTTGAATTGGCCGAAGATGACCCAACAAAGTCCGCCAAGCTATACTGAAACTTCCCGTTGACGTTCACGGGAGATTCCAAATTTGAATAGGCCGAAGATGACCCAACAAAGTCCGCCTAGCTATTTTGATACTTCCCGTTGACGTTCTTGGGAGATTCCAAATTTGAATTGGCCGAAGATGACCCAACAAAGTCCGCCAAGCTATACTGAGACTTCCCGTTGACGTTCACGGGAGATTCCAAATTTGAATTGGCCGAAGATGACCCATCAAAGTCCGCCAAGCTATTTTGATACTTCCCGTTGACGTTCACGGGAGATTCCAAATTTGAATTGGCCGAAGATGACCTTCAAAGTCCGCCAAGCTATTTTGAAACTTCCCGTTGACGTTCACGGGAGGTTCCAAATCTGAATTGGCCGAAGATGACCATACAAAGTCCGCCAAGCTATTTGAAATTTTCCATTGACGTTCACGGGAGATTCCAAATTTGAATTGGCCGAAGATGACCCAACAAAGTCCGCCAAGCTATTTTGAAACTTCCCGTTGACGTTCACGGGAGATTCCAAATTTGAATTGGCCGAAGATGACCCAACAAAGACCGCCAAGCTATTTTGAAACTTCCCGTTGGCGTTCACGGGAGATTCCAAATTTGAATTGGCCTTACCAATCAAAATAAACCTAACTATCGTATTTGTTTTTCTACATTTTGTATTAGTGAATATATAAAGTTTAATTTTTGGAAAGCTTTATTTAAATAAATAGTCTGATATTTAGCATGACGTGAACTTTTTTCTATACTATCCCTTTTTGGGAAAATCTTTTAAAAATCAATGTAAAATATTATAGAATGATCCCATATTTTTGATTTTGAACAAAAACAAATCCCCTAATGTCATCAATCACTGTGGTGAACTAAATAATTATCAACCTGGTTCACATTGATTTCTCGTTATTTATTGTTTATATAATTTGAACAATTATCGTTCGATCTAGCTTGGCGGACTTTGTTGGGTCATTTTCGGCCAATTCAAATTTGGAATCTCCCGTGAACGTCAACGGGAAGTATCAAAATAGCTTGGCGGACTTTGTTGGGTCATCTTCGGCCAATTCAAATTTGGAATCTCCGGTGAACGTCAACGGGAAGTTTCATAATAGCTCTGCGGACTTTGTTGGGTCATCTTCGACCAATTCAGATTTGGAATCTCCCGTGAACGTCAACGGGAAGTTTCAAAATAGCTTGGCGGACTTTGTTGAGTCATCTTTGGCCAATTCAAATTGGGAATCTCCCGTGAACGTCAACGGAAAATTTCAAATAGCTTGGCGGACTTTGTTGGGTCATCTTCGGCCAATTCAGATTTGGAACCTCCCGTGAGCGTCAACGGGAAGTTTCAAAATAGCTTGGCGGACTTTGTTGGGTCATCTTCGGCCAATTCAAATTTTGAATCTCCCGTGAACGTCAACGGGAAGTTTCTAAATAGATTGGCGGACTTTGTTGGGTCATCTTTGGCCAATTCAAATTGGGAATCTCCCGTGAACGTCAACAGAAAATTTCAAATAGCTTGGCGGACTTTGTTAGGTCATCTTCGGCCAATTCAGATTTGGAACCTCCCGTGAACGTCAACGGGAAGTTTCATATAGCTTGGCGGACTTTGTTGGGTCATCTTCGGCCAATTCAGATTTGGAACCTCCCGTGAACGTCAACGAGAAGTTTCAAAATTGCTTGGCGGACTTTGTTGGGTCATCTTCGGCCAATTCATATTTGGAACCTCCCGTGAACGTCAACGGTAAGTTTCAAAATAGCTTGGCGGTCTTTGTTGGGTCAACATCGGCCAATTCAAATTTGGAATCTCCCGTGAACGTCAACGGGGAGTGTCAATATAGCTTGGCGGACTTTGTTGGGTCATCTTCGGCCTATTCAAATTTGGAATCTCCCGTGATCGTCAACGGAAAATTGCAAATAGCTTGGCGGAATTTGTTGGGTAATCTTCGGCCAATTCAGATTTGGAACCTCCCGTGAACGTCAACGGGAAGTTTCAAAATAGCTTGGCGGACTTTTAAGGTCATTTTCGGCCAATTCAAATTTGGAATCTCCCGTGAACGTCGATGGGAAGTATCAAAATAGCTTGGCGGACTTTGTTGTTTCATCTTCGGCCAATTCAGATTTGGAACTTCCCGTGAACGTCAACGGGAAGTTTCAATATAGCTTGGCGGACTTTTAAGGTCATCTTCGGCCAATTCAAATTTGGAATCTCCCGTGAACGTCAACTGGAAGTATCAAAATAGCTTGGCGGACTTAGATGGGTCATCTTCGGCCAATTCAAATTTGGAATCTCCCGTGAACGTCAACGGGAAGTTTCAGTATAGCTTGGCGGACTTTGTTGGGTCATCTTCGGCCAATTCATATTTGGAATCTCCCGTGAACGTCAACGGGAATTATCAAAATAGCTTTGCGGACTTTGTTGGGTCATCTTCGGCCTATTCAAATTTGGAATCTCCCGTGAACGTCAACGGGAAGTTTCAATATAGCTTGGCGGACTTTGTTGGGTCATCTTCAGCCAATTCAAATTTGGAATCTCCCGTGAACGTCAACAGAAAATTTCAAATAGCTTGGCGGACTTTGTTGGGTCATCTTCGGCCAATTCAGATTTGGAACCTCCCGTGAACGTCAACGGGAAGTTTCATTTGCTTGGCGGACTTTGTTGGGTCATCTTCGGCCTATTCAAATTTGGAATCTCCCGTGAACGTCAACGGGAAGTTTCAGTATAGCTTGGCGGACTTTGTTGTGTCATCTTCGGCCAATTCAAATTTAATCTCCCGTGAACGTCAACGGGAAGTTTCTAAATAGCTTGACGGACTATGTTGGGTCATCTTCAGCCAATTCAAATTTGGAATCTCCCGTGAACGTCAACGGGAAGTTTCAAATTAGCTTGGCACCTTTGTTGGGTCATCTTCGGCCAATTCAAATTTGGAATCTCCCGGGAACGTCAACGGGAAGTATCTAAATAGTTTGGCGGACTTTGTTGGGTCTTCACGGCCAATTCAAATTTGGAATCTCCAAAGGACGTCAACGGTAAATTTCAAAATAGCTTGGCGGACTTTGTTGGGTCATCTACGGCCAATTCAAAATGGAATCTCCCGTGAACGTCAACGGGAAGTTTCAAAATAGCTTGGTGGACTTTGTTGGGAGATCTTCGGCCAATTCAAATTTTAAATCTCCCGTGAACGTCAACGGGAAGTTTCAAAATAGCTTGCCGGACTTTGTTGGGTCATCTTCGGCCAATTCAAATTTGGAATCTCCGTGAACGTCAACGGGAAGTTTTAAAATAGCTTGGCGGACTTTGTTGGGTCAACTTCGGCCAATTTAGATTTGGAATCTCCCGTGAACGTCAACTGGAAGTTTCAAATTAGCTTGGCACCTATGTTGGGTCATCTTCGGCCAATTCAAATTTGGAATCTCCCGGGAACGTCAACGGGAAGTATCTAAATAGTTTGGCGGACTTTGTTGGGTCATCTTCGGCCAATTCTAATTTGGAATCTCCAAAGGACGTCAACGGTAAATTTCAAAATAGCTTGGCGGACTTTGTTGGGTCATCTACGGCCAATTCAAAATGGAATCTCCCGTGAACGTCAACGGGAAGTTTCAAAATAGCTTGGCGGACTTTGTTGGGAGATCTTCGGCCAATTCAAATTTGAAATCTCCCGTGAACGTCAACGGGAAGTTTCAAAATAGCTTGGCGGACTTTGTTGGGTCATCTTCGACCAATTCAAAATGGAATCTCCCGTGAACGTCAACGGGAAGTTTCAAAATAGCTTGGCGGACTTTGTTGGGTCATCTTCGGCCAATTCAAATTTGGAATCTCCCGTGAACGTCAACGGGAAGTTTCAAAATAGCTTGGCGGACTTTGTTGGGTCAACTTCGGCCAATTCAGATTTGGAATCTCCCGTGAACGTCAACTGGAAAATTGCAAATAGCTAGGCGGACCTTGTTGGGTCATCTTCGGCCAATTCAGATTTGGAACCTCCCGTGAACGTCAACGGGAAGTTTCAAAATAGCTTGGGGACTTTTAAGGTCATCTTCGGCCAATTCAAATATCGGAATCTCCCGTGAACGTCAACGGGAAGTATCAAAATAGCTTGGCGGACTTTGTTGTTTCATCTTCGGCCAATTCAGATTTGGAACCTCCCGTGAACGTCAACGGGAAGTTTTAATATAGCTTGGCGGACTTTTAAGGTCATCTTCGGCCAATTAAAATTTGGAATCTCCCGTGAACGTCAACGGGAAGTATCAAAATAGCTTGGCGGACTTTGATGGGTCATCTTCGGCCAATTCAAATTTGGAATCTCCCGTGAACGTCAACGGGAAGTTTCAGTATAGCTTGGCGGACTTTGTTGGGTCATCTTCGGCCAATTCAAATTTGGAATCTCCCGTGAACGTCAACGGGAAGTTTCAAAATAGCTTGGCGGACTTTGTTGGGTCATCTTTGGCCAATTCAAATTTGGAATCTCCCGTGAACGTAAACAGGAAGTTTCAAAATCACTTGGCGGACTTTGTTGGGTCATCTTCGACCAATTCAGATTTGGAATCTCCCGTGAACGTCAACGGGAAGTATCAAAATAGCTTGGCGGACTTTGTTGGGTCATCTTCGGCCTATTCAAATTTGGAATCTCCCGTGAACGTCAACGGGAAGTTTCAGTATAGCTTGGCGGACTTTGTTGTGTCATCTTCGGCCAATTCAAATTTGGAATCTCCGTGAACGTCAACGGGAAGTTTCAAAATAGCTTGGCGAACTTTGTTGGGTCATCTTCAGCCAATTCTAATTTGGAATCTCCCGTGAACGTCAACGGGAAGTTTCAAAATAGTTTGGCGGACTTTGTTGGGTCATCTTCGGCCAATTCAAATTTGGAATCTTCCGTGAACTTAAACGGAAGTTTCAAAATAGCTTGGCGGACTTTGTTGGGTCATCTTCGGCCAATTTAAATTTGGAATCTCCCGTGAACGTCAACGATAAGTTTCAAAATAGCTTGGCGGACTTTGTTGGGTCATCTTCGGCCAATTCAAATTTGGAATCTCCCGTGAACTTCAACGGGAAGTTTCAGTATAGCTTGGCGGACTTTGTTGGGTCATCTTCGGCCAATGCAAATTTGGAATCTCCCGTGAACGTCAACGGGAAGTTTCAAAATAGCTTGGCGGACTTTATTGGGTCATCTTCGGCCAAATCAAATTTGGAATCTCCCGTGAACGTAAACAGGAAGTTTCAAAATAGCTTGGCGGACTTTATTGGGTCATCTTCGACCAATTCAGATTTGGAATCTCCCGTGAACGTCAACGGGAAGTATCAAAATAGCTTGGCGGACTTTGTTGGGTCATCTTCGGCCTATTCAAATTTGGAATCTCCCGTGAACGTCAACGGGAAGTTTCAGTATAGCTTGGCGGACTTTGTTGTGTCATCTTCGGCCAATTCAAATTTGAAATCTCCGTGAACGTCAACGGGAAGTTTCAAATTAGCTTGGCATACTTTGTTGGGACATCTTCGGCCAATTCAAATTTGGAATCTCCCGTGAACGTCAACGGGAAGTATCAAAATAGCTTGGCATATTTTGTTGGGTCATCTTCGGCCAATTCAAATTTGGAATCTCCCGTGAACGTCAACAGGAAGTTTCAGTTTAGCTTGGCGGACTTTGTTGTGTCATCTTCGGCCAATTCAAATTTGGAATCTCCCGTGAACGTCAACGGGAAGTTTCAAAATAGCTTGGCGGACTTTGTTGGGTCATCTTCAGCCAATTCAAATTTGGAATCTCCCGTGAACGTCAACGGGAAGTTTCAAATTAGCTTGGCACCTTTGTTGGGTCATCTTCGGCCAATTCAAATTTGGAATCTCCCGTGAACGTCAACGGGAAGTATCTAAATAGCTTGGCGGACTTTGTTGGGTCATCTTCGGCCAATTCAAATTTGGAATCTCCTGTGAACGTCAACTGGAAGTTTCAGTATAGCTTGGCGGACTTTGTTGGGTCATCTTCGGCCAATTCAAATTTGGAATCTCCAAAGGACGTCAACGGTAAATTTCAAAATAGCTTGGCGGACTTTGTTGGGTCATCTACGGCCAATTCAAAATTGGAATCTCCCGTGAACGTCAACGGAAAATTTCAAAATAGCTTGGCGGACTTTGTTGGGTCATTTTCGGCCAATTCAGATTTGGAATCTCCCGTGAACGTCAACGGGAAGTTTCAAAATAGCTTGGCGGACTTTTAAGGTCATCTTCAGCCAATTCAAATTTGGAATCTCCCGTGAACGTCAACGGGAAGTATCAAAATAGCTTGGCGGACTTTGATGGGTCATCTTCGGCCAATTCAAAATTGGAATCTCCCGTGAACGTAAACGGGAAGTTTCAGTATAGCTTGGCGGACTTTGTTGGGTCATCTTCGGCCTATTCAAATTTGGAATCTCCCGTGAACGTCAACGGGAAGTTTCAGTATAGCTTGGCGGACTTTGTTGTGTCATCTTCGGCCAATTCAAATTTGGAATCTCCGTGAACGTCAACGGGAAGTTTCAAATTAGCTTGGCATACTTTGTTGGGTCATCTTCGGCCAATTCAAATTTGGAATCTCCCGTGAACGTCAACGGGAAGTATCAAAATAGCTTGGCGGACTTTGATGGGTCATCTTCGGCCAATTCAAATTTGGAATCTCCCGTGAACTTAAACGGGAAGTTTCAAAATAGCTTGGCGGACTTTGTTGGGTCATCTTCGGCCAATTTAAATTTGGAATCTCCCGTGAACGTCAACGAAAAGTTTCAAAATAGCTTGGCGGACTTTGTTGGGTCATCTTCGGCCTATTCAAATTTGGAATCTCCCGTGAACGTCAACGGGAAGTTTCAGTATAGCTTGGCGGACTTTGTTGTGTCATCTTCGGCCAATTCAAATTTGGAATCTCCGTGAACGTCAACGGGAAGTTTCAGTATAGCTTGGCGGACTTTGTTGGGTCATCTTCGGCCAATTCAAATTTGGAATCTCCCGTGAACGTCAACGGGAAGTATCAAAATAGTTTGGCGGACTTTGTTGGGTCATCTTCGGCCAATTCAAATTTGGAATCTCCCGTGATCTTAAACGGGAAGTTTCAAAATAGCTTGGCGGACTTTGTTGGGTCATCTTCGGCCAATTTAAATTTGGAATCTCCTGTGAACGTCAACGAAAAGTTTCAAAATAGCTTGGCGGACTTTGTTGGGTCATCTTCGGCCAATTCAAATTTGGAATCTCCCGTGAACTTCAACGGGAAGTTTCAGTATAGCTTGGCGGACTTTGTTGGGTCATCTTCGGCCAATTCAAATTTGGAATCTCCCGTAAACGTCAACGGGAAATTTCAAAATAGCTTGGCGGACTTTGTTGGGTCATCTTCGGCCAATTCAAATTTGGAATCTCCCGTGAACGTAAACAGGAAGTTTCAAAATAGTTTGGCGGACTTTGTTGGGTCATCTTTGAAAAATTCAGATTTGGAATCTCCCTTGAATGTCAACGGGAAGTTTCAAAATAGCTTGGCGGACTTTGTTGGGTCATCTTCGGCCAATTGAAATTTGGAATCTCCCGTGAACGTCGACGGGAAGTTTCAAAATAGCTTGGCGGACTTTGTTGGGTCATCTTCGGCCAATTCAAATTTGGAATCTCCCGTGAACGTAAACAGGTAGTTTCAAAATAGCTTGGCGGAATTTGTTGGGTCATCTTCCGCCAATTCAAATTTGGAATCTCCCGTGAACGTCAACGGGAAGTTTCAGTATAGCTTGGCGGACTTTGTTGTGTCATCTTCGGCCAATTCAAATATGAAATCTCCGTGAACGTCAACGGGAAGTTTCAAATTAGCTTGGCATACTTTGTTGGGTCATCTTCGGCCAATTCAAATTTGGAATCTCCCGTGAACGTCAACGGGAAGTATCAAAATAGCTTGGCATATTTTGTTGGGTCATCTTCGGCCAATTCAAATTTGGAATCTCCCGTGAACGTCAACAGGAAGTTTCAGTATAGCTTGGCGGACTTTGTTGTGTCATCTTCGGCCAATTCAAATTTGGAATATCCCGTGAACGTCAACGGGAAGTTTCAAAATAGCTTGGCGGACTTTGTTGGGTCATCTTCAGCCAATTCAAATTTGGAATCTCCCGTGAACGTCAACGGGAAGTTTCAAATTAGCTTGGCACCTTTGTTGGGTCATCTTCGGCCAATTCAAATTTGGAATCTCCCGTGAACGTCAACGGGAAGTATCTAAATAGCTTGGCGGACTTTGTTGGGTCATCTTCGGCCAATTCAAATTTGGAATCTCCTGTGAACGTCAACTGGAAGTTTCAGTATAGCTTGGCGGACTTTGTTGGGTCATCTCCGGCCAATTCAAATTTGGAATCTCCAAAGGACGTCAACGGTAAATTTCAAAATAGCTTGGCGGACTTTGTTGGGTCATCTACGGCCAATTCAAAATTGGAATCTCCCGTGAACGTCAACGGAAAATTTCAAAATAGCTTGGCGGACTTTGTTGGGTCATTTTCGGCCAATTCAGATTTGGAATCTCCCGTGAACGTCAACGGGAAGTTTCAAAATAGCTTGGCGGACTTTTAAGGTCATCTTCAGCCAATTCAAATTTGGAATCTCCCGTGAACGTCAACGGGAAGTATCAAAATAGCTTGGCGGACTTTGATGGGTCATCTTCGGCCAATTCAAAATTGGAATCTCCCGTGAACGTAAACGGGAAGTTTCAGTATAGCTTGGCGGACTTTGTTGGGTCATCTTCGGCCTATTCAAATTTGGAATCTCCCGTAAACGTCAACGGGAAGTTTCAGTATAGCTTGGCGGACTTTGTTGTGTCATCTTCGGCCAATTCAAATTTGGAATCTCCGTGAACGTCAACGGGAAGTTTCAAATTAGCTTGGCATACTTTGTTGGGTCATCTTCGGCCAATTCAAATTTGGAATCTCCCGTGAACGTCAACGGGAAGTATCAAAATAGCTTGGCGGACTTTGATGGGTCATCTTCGGCCAATTCAAAATTGGAATCTCCCGTGAACGTAAACGGGAAGTTTCAGTATAGCTTGGCGGACTTTGTTGGGTCATCTTCGGCCTATTCAAATTTGGAATCTCCCGTGAACGTCAACGGGAAGTTTCAGTATAGCTTGGCGGACTTTGTTGTGTCATCTTCGGCCAATTCAAATTTGGAATCTCCGTGAACGTCAACGTGAAGTTTCAAATTAGCTTGGCATACTTTGTTGGGTCATCTTCGGCCAATTCAAATTTGGAATCTCCCGTGAACGTCAACGGGAAGTATCAAAATAGCTTGGCGGACTTTGATGGGTCATCTTCGGCCAATTCAAATTTGGAATCTCCCGTGAACTTAAACGGGAAATTTCAAAATAGCTTGGCGGACTTTGTTGGGTCATCTTCGGCCAATTTAAATTTGCAATCTCCCGTGAACGTCAACGAAAAGTTTCAAAATAGCTTGGCGGACTTTGTTGGGTCATCTTCGGCCTATTCAAATTTGGAATCTCCCGTGAACGTCAACGGGAAGTTTCAGTATAGCTTGGCGGACTTTGTTGTGTCATCTTCGGCCAATTCAAATTTGGAATCTCCGTGAACGTCAACGGGAAGTTTCAGTATAGCTTGGCGGACTTTGTTGGGTCATCTTCGGCCAATTCAAATTTGGAATCTCCCGTGATCTTAAACGGGAAGTTTCAAAATAGCTTGGCGGACTTTGTTGGGTCATCTTCGGCCAATTTAAATTTGGAATCTCCTGTGAACGTCAACGAAAAGTTTCAAAATAGCTTGGCGGACTTTGTTGGGTCATCTTCGGCCAATTCAAATTTGGAATCTCCCGTGAACTTCAACGGGAAGTTTCAGTATAGCTTGGCGGACTTTGTTGGGTCATCTTCGGCCAATTCAAATTTGGAATCTCCCGTGAACGTCAACGGGAAGTTTCAAAATAGCTTGGCGGACTTTGTTGGGTCATCTTCGGCCAATTCAAATTTGGAATCTCCCGTGAACGTAAACAGGAAGTTTCAAAATAGTTTGGCGGACTTTGTTGGGTCATCTTCGAAAAATTCAGATTTGGAATCTCCCGTGAATGTCAACGGGAAGTTTCAAAATAGCTTGGCGGACTTTGTTGGGTCATCTTCGGCCAATTGAAATTTGGAATCTCCCGTGAACGTCAACGGGAAGTTTCAAAATAGCTTGGCGGACTTTGTTGGGTCATCTTCGGCCAATTCAAATTTGGAATCTCCCGTGAACGTAAACAGGTAGTTTCAAAATAGCTTGGCGGACTTTGTTGGGTCATCTTCGGCCAATTCAAATTTGGAATCTCCCGTGAACGTCAACGGGAAGTTTCAGTATAGCTTGGCGGACTTTGTTGTGTCATCTTCGGCCAATTCAAATTTGAAATCTCCTTGAACGTCAACGGGAAGTTTCAAATTAGCTTGGCATACTTTGTTGGGTCATCTTCGGCCAATTCAAATTTGGAATCTCCCGTGAACGTCAACGGGAAGTATCAAAATAGCTTGGCATATTTTGTTGGGTCATCTTCGGCCAATTCAAATTTGGAATCTCCCGTAAACGTCAACAGGAAGTTTCAGTATAGCTTGGCGGACTTTGTTGTGTCATCTTCGGCCAATTCAAATTGGGAATATCCCGTGAACGTCAACGGGAAGTTTCAAAATAGCTTGGCGGACTTTGTTGGGTCATCTTCAGCCAATTCAAATTTGGAATCTCCCGTGAACGCAACAGGAAGTTTCAAATTAGCTTGGCACCTTTGTTGGGTCATCTTCGGCCAATTCAAATTTGGAATCTCCCGTGAACGTCAACGGGAAGTATCTAAATAGCTTGGCGGACTTTGTTGGGTCATCTTCGGCCAATTCAAATTTGGAATCTCCTGTGAACGTCAACTGGAAGTTTCAGTATAGCTTGGCGGACTTTGTTGGGTCATCTTCGGCCAATTCAAAATTGGAATCTCCAAAGATCGTCAACGGTAAATTTCAAAATAGCTTGGCGGACTTTGTTGGGTCATCTACGGCCAATTCAAAATTGGAATCTCCCGTGAACGTCAACGGAAAATTTCAAAATAGCTTGGCGGACTTTGTTGGGTCATTTTCGGCCAATTCAGATTTGGAATCTCCCGTGAACGTCAACGGGAAGTTTCAAAATAGCTTGGCGGACTTTTAAGGTCATCTTCAGCCAATTCAAATTTGGAATCTCCCGTGAACGTCAACGGGAAGTATCAAAATAGCTTGGCGGACTTTGATGGGTCATCTTCGGCCAATTCAAAATTGGAATCTCCCGTGAACGTAAACGGGAAGTTTCAGTATAGCTTGGCGGACTTTGTTGGGTCATCTTCGGCCTATTCAAATTTGGAATCTCCCGTGAACGTCAACGGGAAGTTTCAGTATAGCTTGGCGGACTTTGTTGTGTCATCTTCGGCCAATTCAAATTTGGAATCTCCGTGAACGTCAACGGGAAGTTTCAAATTAGCTTGGCATACTTTGTTGGGTCATCTTCGGCCAATTCAAATTTGGAATCTCCCGTGAACGTCAACGGGAAGTATCAAAATAGCTTGGCGGACTTTGATGGGTCATCTTCGGCCAATTCAAATTTGGAATCTCCCGTGAACTTAAACGGGAAGTTTCAAAATAGCTTGGCGGACTTTGTTGGGTCATCTTCGGCCAATTTAAATTTGGAATCTCCCGTGAACGTCAACGAAAAGTTTCAAAATAGCTTGGCGGACTTTGTTGGGTCATCTTCGGCCTATTCAAATTTGGAATCTCCCGTGAACGTCAACGGGAAGTTTCAGTATAGCTTGGCGGACTTTGTTGTGTCATCTTCGGCCAATTCAAATTTGGAATCTCCGTGAACGTCAACGGGAAGTTTCAGTATAGCTTGGCGGACTTTGTTGGGTCATCTTCGGCCAATTCAAATTTGGAATCTCCCGTGAACGTCAACGGGAAGTTTCAAAATAGTTTGGCGGACTTTGTTGGGTCATCTTCGGCCAATTCAAATTTGGAATCTCCCGTGAACTTAATCGGGAAGTTTCAAAATAGCTTGGCGGACTTTGTTGGGTCATCTTCGGCCAATTTAAATTTGGAATCTCCCGTGAACTTCAACGAAAAGTTTCAAAATAGCTTGGCGGACTTTGTTGGGTCATCTTCGGCCAATTAAATTTGGAATCTCCCGTGAACTTCAACGGGAAGTTTCAGTATAGCTTGGCGGACCTTGTTGGGTCATCTTCGGCCAATTCAAATTTGGAATCTCCCGTGAACGTCAACGGGAAGTTTCAAAATAGCTTGGCGGACTTTGTTGGGTCATCTTCGGCCAATTCAAATTTGGAATCTCCCGTGAACGTAAACAGGAAGTTTCAAAATAGTTTGGCGGACTTTGTTGGGTCATCTTCGAAAAATTCAGATTTGGAATCTCCCGTGAATGTCAACGGGAAGTTTCAAAATAGCTTGGCGGACTTTGTTGGGTCATCTTCGGCCAATTGAAATTTGGAATCTCCCGTGAACGTCAACGAGAAGTTTCAAAATAGCTTGGCGGACTTTGTTGGGTCATCTTCGGCCAATTCAAATTTGGAATCTCCCGTGAACGTAAACAGGTAGTTTCAAAATAGCTTGGCGGACTTTGTTGGGTCATCTTCGGCCAATTCAAATTTGGAATCTCCCGTGAACGTCAACGGGAAGTTTCAAAATAGCTTGGCGGACTTTGTTGGGTCATCTTCGGCCAATTCAAATTTGGAATATCCCGTGAACTTCAACGGAAAATTTCAAAATAGCTTGGCGGGCTTTGTTGGGTCATCTTTGGCCAATTCAGATTTTGAATCTCCCGTGAACGTCAACGGGAAGTTTCAAAATAGCTTGGCGGACTTTGAAGGTCATCTTCGGCCAATTCAAATTATTATGTCACTGAGTATAACCGATCTCGAGATATCGTGAGCGAAGCGAACAAAGAATTACCACGATTAACGATCAATATAGTACTGTAAATACTGTAAAAGCTGTAAGAACTTCAATTTTATCAAACACATCGGTATTGCTTTGTACATATTGTCTTGGATTTTATTCCAGAAAACAACTTTGGAGACATAGAAAAAAATGTTCTCAAAATCCTAGAACCAGGATCCTACACAGATTTTGGGACAAAATTATCTTTTGAATGAAATGAAATGTCATTCAAAACTGTACGAAACAGTTTTTCCAAGAATGAGAGCAGATTTAATATCTTTAACTGCAAATAAAGACCCCTAATATGCTCATACGGATCACGTTATCTTTTAACCCACAGAGATAAACATCAAATTAACGTAACTTCCAGGAAAATGAGAGAGTTGGCTAAAGTTTTGTTAGAAGTGAAAAAGATACAACGAAAAATATCAAATCTTTTACAGGTTTTAAAACCGGAATATTTCGATATTTTTGTTGAAAAGGTAAAAGTATGTGCTAGCTATGATGCTGAAACAGATAAATATAATGCGCCCTCCTTCGCTATGAATATAAGCACTTCTTTAAAAGAATGTTGTGAAATTGGAATTACTTATGCAATAAAGAAGAAATACAGCTTTGAAGGTAAATCTGCATCTGAGGCTGAAGCCGAGCTTCGTACAACTATTCTTTTATTAAAGTCGAATTTGAAGTTCGAAATATCACACCAAGCTGCGAACAATCTTCATTTTAATAAGATGAATAAAATTACAATTGTTCCACTAGCAAGTAATATCAAATTATTTAGAGAATACCTTATAAAAGAAGGCATTGAGGCAGCGTTATTGTTAAACAGTAATGAGTGTAATGCACATGCTTTCCGAAAATTGGTTGAGATTACATACTGTGCAGAAAACGAGTAGGGGAACTTCAAAGGCTTCCTCTAAATCTATACGAGAAAACTACAGATAATCAAATTTATGAAGAATTCAAGGACGTAATAAGGCCAATTGAAATGATGCTTATACAAAAATTCAAACGTGTTGTCATTCAGGGAAAAAGGAAGGTGACCCCTGTTTTATTTAGCTTTGACGTGCAACAACATATAGATCTGTTAATTAAATCAAGAAAAAGATTTGTTCCATCCGAAAGCATATTTATTTTTGCTAATATAAATACTAATAATCCAATCGGCTACAAGGTATTGCAGAAACACGCAAAAATGGCTAAGCTAAAACATCCGGAAGCGATATCTTCAAGAACACTTAGAAAACATTTAGCAACAATCTCTCAGTTATTTCAATTGAATGACCAAGATATAGAGCAGCTAGCTACTTTTATGGGCCATACATCCTCAATCCATCGAAGCGAATATAGGCTACCGGA
This sequence comes from Aphrophora alni, assembly GCA_963513935.1. Taxonomy (NCBI): domain Eukaryota; kingdom Metazoa; phylum Arthropoda; class Insecta; order Hemiptera; family Aphrophoridae; genus Aphrophora; species Aphrophora alni. The sequence goes on along the minus strand of OY740774.1, from coordinate 95,241,247 downwards.
CGATGTTTTCCAAATAGCCAAAATTGCTAAGTTGTTGTTAGCAATGGAAAGCGGTGAAGGAGCTAGTCATAAGGGTAAATCGCTTGATGAAATAGAAGGAAATATTGACGAAGATTTACTACAAACTGTTGATGGAAATGAAGATGATAAAAACAGTCAAATATCAAATGAAGATAATACAGATTTATTACCTTTAAATGATCTAATTGAGTAAAATAAACCATCATCTAGTTCACACCTTCAGATGAACAAGAATATTGCAACCCAAAAGAAAGGGGGAAAAAGAATATTTTCTAAATGGACTGAAGAAGAAAAAAAATATCGTTTTCAATTTTTTCAAAACTCATATAAAAAAATGCAAACCACCCAAAAAACACGAATGTGATCAGTTGATGTCTCAATACCCAAACACATTTCAAAGTAAAACTTGGCTGAAAATAAAAGTTCTAGTTCAGAATTTTTATACAAATAAAACTTCTTGCAAGATAATTAACACTTAAATTAGTTTTAACTAAAGGATTAATTGTACTGAATAGTCGTAATAATCAATTGAAGGAGATGTTAACATAATGAAAAACAAACTTAAATTGAACTTAATTTTACTGGCTTAATTGGTACTAACGTATAAAGTAAATTTCATTATTAATTACTGTAGTGTTAAGTTAATTTTAATTAGACTTTTATTTTTTATGTTATAGGTTTCAGTAATGTCACATTTTTAGGTTAGGTTCATGATCTGTTAAAAAAAAAAAGATATATATATATATATATATATATATATTATGGTCTATTTGATGAGTTTATAAACCTTTACAATTATATGATACATAACTAAATTTTAGTTATATATTTAGGGTTACTTTCATTTGTTATAACAAAAAAAATTTTAAGAATTTTGAAACTGTTTTTATTTTAATTGATTAAAATAACATTTTATATAAAATTGATTTTGTTATTGTTTTCCACAATGTGTTTTTTTAAATATATAATATTAATAATTTAAAAGTATTGTAAAAACATCCTAAAGAAAAAAATCAAAAGGACATTTATATTTTCCTATGAGATCTCTAAAAGTTTATAGTACATTATCTCCTCCATATGAAATGTCCTTGTTTGAACTGTTCTGTACGAATGTACAAAAAATGTAATGTTTTTTTAAAGTAGTAAAACAAATTCTATGATGGTATTCTTAGAGGTTTTTTATCTTAATAAAAACAAAATTTTAAATTGGACCGATTTTAAGCTGGCTGCATTAATTCTGTTGAATATAGAGAAAGAATTTTATACTTATATACAAGTAATTAATTAGTCTGAAGATGGAGTAAATCTCCGAAACCGGTCGTGAATAATTAAGAAAAGGAAATCACGTGAAGGAGGAAACAAATAGTAAATAAACATTATTTATTATTAATTATAATACATAATTACATAAAATACAGATAAATTTACCTTTTTTCGCCTGAAAAAGGATAAGTCGTGAGATTTTAAATGAATTAACTACAATTAATTGTAGATAATTCAAAATTAAATGTTAAGAAAAATTTACTTCTTTTTGCCTGTGTAAAGCGGAAAAAATATTGCTTTTATATTAAATATTCTTAATTGAATTTTCTTAGAAACAGCGAATTCAAATTTTATATTTTTTTTGTCAGTCATAAAATACATTTTTGTGATAATGGTAAAAAGTATGATAAAAATTGGTAACTACAGGTACCGTTTTGAGACACGAACCATTTTTGTAGTTTATGTACTTTTTCAAAATTTATTTTAATTATTTTTATAACGAAATCCCATGTAATACTTTTAAGAAGAAAAAAAACCTTTGTTTGAAACTTAAATAGAAAAACTCTTTGCAAGGATATTTGAGAGGTAGGAAATTCTATTTTCTATGTAGTTCTAAAAATGCCTAATGATCTTTCGGAAACTATTTATAATTTACTACACTTGAGTAAAGCTAAAATGTTTACTTATTCTGTTAAGTATTGTATTAAAGAATTTTTATGGGAGCATTGTTGTGATTACGGATAGGTGAATGGTTGTACCATTCTTCTAAAGTTTCATTTACAAACATAGTTGAGTTTTATTAAGTTCACAGTGATAAATAGATTCTAAAACGTGAAATTTATCACAGTTACTCTTTTAAAACCAACTTCCCACAAAAAAATATAAAACAATTTTTTTTAAAACATGTAGGGATGCTAAGCAGTAGAGTTGTGAGTTATTGAAATAAAATATTTTTTCATGAAATTTACTACACCTTACAATAACATTAAAAAAAACCTAAATAAACCCTATACTTAAGAAGCAAAAAACTTTAAACGTGTACTTGTTTCTGAAGCTTCTCTTTATGTTGTCATAAAAAAATCTAATTAACCATTTGTTAAAAATGGCTCAGAAGTTTTAAAAAAAGCTATCAATGTGAAATACGGCAATGTTGCCAGATCTACAGCTGCCATAATGATTGTCCAAAGGTGAAATTATTCAGTATCTAAATATACACAGGGCGATTGAAGCGCTCTAAGCGGAAAAAGCTGAAACTTCTATAATATACACTTTTTTCGTTATAACATCATTATGGCAGCAGAGCTGGTTTTTAATACATCATTTTATTTGGTTATTTTATGATGAGTTATTGAAATAACTACTGACAGGGTGATATTAAGGTCTGCTTTAGTATTTCATGAACATTTTTCTCTTATAGATCCTTTTGGTAATGAGAAACACTGGGAATTCAAAGTGGCAGCCGTATACTGCTGCCACAAACACTCGGCTGCCACTTTAAATGTAAAAATGGCAATGTACGGTTCTCATAATGATAGCAGGATGTAAATATATATATATATATATATATATATATATATATATATATATATATATATATATATATATATATCTATATATATATATATATATATATATATAGATATATATATATATATATATATATATATATATATATATATATATATATATATATATTTATTTATATAAGCCATGGTTGTACTTAAAAAAAGCAGTTCAATTATAATCAATATATTCCACCAATTGAAACATTTCGTAAATAAACTGTTGAGATAAAATATTAACATTCATTTTTATTTTTAATTTAACAGTTTTTTAAGCCAAATTTACTTCACGTGGTAGTCTTATAAGGGGGTGTAACGGTATAACAAATAAAATATTAAAATTGTATTAATTTATTAAGGTAAACTACACAAAACATAATTTAAGATGTTTTAATTTCTTTAAGAAAAAATTTCTGACTAATATATATATAATATCAAATTGTCTTACCTAATTTGTTGAGAAACATTAATTACAGTTCAGTTTTAAGTAATAATGTCTGATAACCTATATATTAGGTGACGTTAAACTCCTGCATTAGCGGGCTCTTCCCTCTGGCAATCTTTGCTCTAAGGTTATTAAAGACACACTAATGACAATAACTTGTTATAATTAAATGTGTTTCTGACAGCCTCCAGGCTTTAATGGGTTTAATTTATGGATGCAATCTACGTTAAATATCACCTGGAGTTAAACAATATTATACATGAGATTAAGCTATTATGATTCTATTATAATCAGGTGAACTAATGTTCTATCTTTCTCTTCCAACTATATATATTTTAAAATATCTACAATTCGATAAACTTTAGTTTTATTTCATCAGGTACGAAATATGAGCTTTAGTTTACAAATTAATGTGAAATGAATGACGTAAAAGAAAGTCAATTTATTTTATATAAAATCAGTACACCGGTTTTGGATGTAGAACAGCGTATGACAGACTACAAATGAACATTATTTTAAAACGTCGAATTTTACAAATATTATGTTTGTGTTTCATTTATTAAGTTCTACCAAGGACTTTCTACGTCAAAAACAAATAGTATAATTTGTTTCTTATTACAAGATTTTATATTAGATATGTTCCCAAAAGTGTATTTCAACATTATTTTTTACCATTCGTGTAGAACTTTTTTTATACTAAAGACACATGCAAACGTAATTAATATTTTTTTTTAAATTGACTTTGTTGAAAAAAAATTATATGAACTCAGTTACTGTTTGTCACTAGTGCTCACCTAGAAATTTTAGTTATCTGTAAGTAATTGATTCAGTATATATTTCTATTGCTAAAATACTCAAATGTACACAATCATTTTCCCAATAGGATTTAAATGACGTTAAATTAAATTTGTGTTTCATAAGGTTAGCCTATTTTTAATGTTATGTTTTGCATGAGGTAATCAGTTTCTTAAATTAAATATAGTTTATATATTGTTGTCGAAAATTGATATGAAGACATGATACACATTTGATTTTTACAATATTTTCCCTTCAGTATGTTATTTTTAACATTATTAACTTATATTTACATATCCATTTTTATACATTTTTGCTATAATTGAAATAAAGGATCATAAAGCTCTTAATAGTCTTCGTTTATATTTCAAGACAATGTCCCTTTTGGCCAATTTAATGTTGAAGAAAGAGAAGATGTTTAAGCATCTATACAAATAAAAACAATTGCTGTAGTTTTAAACTCTTTTTGAATCCCGCGGTGGTAAAAAAATATGACAAGTGTTCTCTATTAATCAAAATCCTTTCTGGAAACATAATGAATCTATTCCAACGTTTTATATTGCGTAATAATCCGTTTTCTCTTTTGGATAGTAGCACACTTACTGTGGCGTAATTTTTTTTAAAGAAGATAAATTAAGAAATTGAGTTATTTTCCTAAGGACTATTCTACTCGACGGTAGAGACGCCTAATTAAAAAAAAGGATTAATTATTTTTTAAAAATTGTCTAAAATAACCAATTATATGTTAACGTTAAAGGTTTTCTTACCTTCATTGAATCAGGTGCTTTGACTTGAACAAGCATTGTTGAAGAAATATAATTCAGACATTTTCACAAATTGTTAGTAATTTTACACAATTCACAATCATACATTTGACATATAGAAACAAACTGGTAGTGCCGGTCATTATTTTATCAGAATAAACAATGAAAATAGACTAAAACTATTGGTACTTGCATTGCGGCGTCAAAAACGTGTTTTTCTGAACTTAAGTTCACCTTCATTCTGATAGGACATTGCCTAATCAGGTGATAGCTTGGTTAAAACCGCTGGAATCCATGGGCGGTTTCCAATGCAGGGTTGATTATTAGCTGCATATCCACCAAATATGGTGCCGGTTTTAAAGGAAAAGTTAGAAAATTAGCCAGTCTATTCAGGATGGACTGTACTAAACGCTAAACGCCCAAGGGTTGACTGTATAATATCAAAATCTGAAGTGAACTTTACATGTACGATGGAATATTCAATTAGTTTATAACAAACACATGCAATAAATTTTAATAATTTTAGGAACGAATGTTGGAAGTTTACAGTGAATGAACTAAAGAAACTCCATTATTTTCGCAACACTAACTTATAAATATGATGACGTTTCTAAGACTAAATTTGTCCTACATATTTATGAACATGGTCAGAAACTAAGAGACTGAACTTGAAAAAAAAAAAACTTCCTTTCTGGCAACAAATGTTGAAGTCGGAATCAGTATGTATTCTAAACTTTAATGTAATAGCAGATATTTCTTGTTGAAACTCCATAATTCAAGGATAAATAAAGCAAAAGCTTAAAGTTTCAAATAAAAATAATATATTTCTAATATATATATATATATATATATATATATATATATATATATGTAAATATATGTAAATATATTACATATATATAAATATATGTAATAAAAATATTCATACTATTAAAATATTTGAAACTTTAAGCTTTTGCTTTATTTATCCTTGAAGTATGTATTTTGTATTTTCTAAAACAATAACGGGTTTTCCACAATTATCAATGTCTTAGTTAGGTTACAATTTTTAGTTTTAACATTGTTTTAAAATAGTTTTTATTTATAGCAAATTTATCACTCGTAAACGACAATTGATTCATCCTTTAGAAAAAATGTATATGCATTGTCTTGCTACTAACGTGGTGTTTAGATCTCTGTTCATCCTGTTGTGTGTTAGTTCTGCAAGGAGTCTAGTGCGAATTACTTACAATGGATGACAAAAAACGGAAAGTAGACAGTGAAAATAGGCAGTTTTTACCAGAGTGGACGGATCAGTATTTGTTTATACTTTCAAACATAAGTGAAGCTGTGCCTGTGTGTTTGATATGTCAACAAACTGTATCTGTTGTCAAGAGTTCAAACGTTAAACGACACTTTGAGACTAAAGTCAAACCTTTTGATACAAAATACCCAATGGGAAGTGATCTTCGCAAGTCCAATATTGAGAGTTTACTAATTGTATGAATATTAAATTCTAGAGGTAAAATGAGTTGAAATTAAAAGAAAATAATATATATGAAGTACAGGTATTAAATATGTTATAATTGAAACACAGTTACACATCACATTTAAAACAAATTATTATGATCATTATAAAATAGTTCACGTATAGAAATAATATCACGTTTTTTGCAGGATATATATCACAGATACTTTATTCAGATCTTGTGCTTCCATTGTAGTCACCACACGAAGGCCTACAATTATTGAACTGCTTTAACAAATACAGGCTCCAACATATGAGCACTTTGTTCAGAACAGTAACAACCGACGGGAATCTTCCACAAAGTTGTTTCTCTCATGCCTGTTATACTGTTATAATCAACAATAGGAATGTTCTCGATACGGTTTCTGCATGTGAAAGCTGGTCCTTTAGCTCGGCATGACGATCCGTTACAATCCTTCCAACAACGTCCAGTCAGTACAACATTCGGCACAGAGCGGTGGGAGAGAGGAATCAGTTCGTAAAATGTTGGACAAGGACCGACGTTTTCTTCACCAGGGAACAGTGGATGAGTATGAATCACTGTGCTGTTGATGGGTCCTCGTCCTTCCCAGCGTACATTAAGGAACTGTAACACTCCTTCCATAGATATCGTTAAACTTGCAGTCGATGATTCGTACCAACGGCATTGCACGGTAACAATTACTGTAAGAATTATAACACTGTGTAATACAAAATACATTTGTATAGAATAATTATATACTTTCGAAAGAAAATTACTTTAAAAAAGTACTCAACGCGTACTAAAATAAAAACAAAAAATAGTAAAATTCCAAAAACTAATTTGGATCAAATATAACTTAATGAGATTTTACCTCTAAATCTCGTAGTTACAAACTGTTGCAAAGAAATTCATCCAATTCATTATATATGTATTATTTGTTTTATCAATACAATTCGGGTTTTCACACCTCTATGACGACAATATTAATACATTTTTTATCATGTTACTTGTTGATAAAATAAGCACGAGAATTTCCCCGGTAAATAGAGTACTTACCGTCAATATGACGTCGTGATACGAATCAATATCCGCGTTGGTGGGAAAATCAATACCTCGAGAAAAGGAGAAGAATTGATATGGTTTGAATTGCTGAATACTAAAATAACATGTCAACCGCTTTCTTTTTAAATTTACTGAGTAAACTTGAGTTTTACATTTACTTATCTATTATACGAAATAAAGAGTAAGTTCGGTTGCAGAATATCGACCTCCGTTTCGTTACTGATCTTCACGTTTCATGGTTTCAGGTCACAGGAGACATTCTGTCCGTCCGTCGTCTTTGACGTTGTCGTACGTACGTAAGTTCTATAACAGCAGCAATAATTATGATAGGACTATGGCGTACTCATAAGGAATACTGTTGAAATTTAGATAAATCTAATTTAAAATTAAGATGGCGAACATTTTAAACGGTTTCTTTGCGTGCACGTCTCGTGTATTATTGAACTTGTATTATGATTTCAGTTCTTTATGTAATGATACTAACTCCATCATTATGTAATGACAAATAGCGAAATTGTTGTCAAAAGCGTAAATTCGAGTCCTCACCGATCAAGAAAATGTGATATTCGTAAATAGTTACGACCTGGCAGAGTCGAGTCATCAACACGAGAATAGCAAGTCAAGACCCTCACAGCTTCGAGGCTCGCTGTGGCCGAAACACAAACATGAGTGGAGATTTATGGGAGAGTCTCATAAGGTGTCCACAATGTATAACGTGAGAGCTGTTTGAGCTACAAGTAAACAAAATACATCCTTCTTAAATTACAATCAGGGAATCCATTAAAATAGTTTCAATAAATTGTATGTACAGGCTGTGACATAACTGGAGTTCCCAAGTACAAATATCAAAATTTTTAAATGTATACATAGGTCGTGTAAACATAGATCTGCATTCTAAGTTTTTTGTCAACAAATAAATAGATTTAAAAAAACTGTTTTTCTCTCACTATTTTGAAAGTCAGAGATATTAAAAAACTTTAGATACAAAAATGTTTGTTTTTAAAACACCAATAAACTGAAGTGTACAATTTCAAAGGTTGATATTTAATAATTTTAACTTAAAGCTATTTATAATTTTCTTATTTGATGATTTTTTCAATTTAAAAAACGGGAGGAAAATTGCTTTTAACTAATATGGTATGTTATTAGCTTTGATACTAATCTAATTGTATTCGTTTGTTCGGTCGCTACAATAAAATAACTGTAAAAACCAAAATTTGAAACAGTTTTCGCACACCTCTACATAAAATTAAATAAAAATGTTTTAAATGGATTTCCTGATGCGATTTAGGGAGAATGCATTTTGTTAACTTGTTGTTGCTCAAACCGTTCTCTTGTTTTACATTGTGGACACGTTATCAGAATCACCCTGTATATACCTACCAAATACGTCAGGGGCTAGCCGACATCAAGAAAGTAGTATTATACACAATTACGAGTTTCAGAAAACCTTTGTAACATCTGTTTAAAATAAAATTACCCTACTGTTTACTGGTCGGAAAATATTATTTAAAATCTCCTATATGGACAAAAAATTAACTTTTGGATTTTAAATTTAGAAGATTTGGCACCCTTCACCACGTTTTCAAATAGAAATGTTTTTTATAAATTGTATATTTTTAATGATTTAGATTTTATACTTGTTACTTTATTCTGTTTGTTCTACGTTCTGAGTTTTGGTTTTCATTCAGGCTTATTATCGTTTACACATTTTATTTAAGTAATTATAAGTGTAGAATGTAAATAAAGGAGTAATTACAATATTCAGTAAACACTGGTGTAATTGGCAATAACAAGTCAAACTTTCCCTAATCAAAATTACAGAGGAAAATAATAAAACAATATTATTTCTTTTTATTAATTTAAATACCATGCTGTACATTTTGATAACATACATACGTTTTTAGAGAGTTCTAAACAAGGTAGCCAATAAAAGTGTACTAGATTAAGTTGTGTCACTACGACCCCTTCCACTCCTCAGATATCTGATTTTGGGAGGGGTTGGGTTCGAAGGTCATAATTTATTTCAGTTCAATTTTACATTGTTAAAACCTTCCACGTTGTTGAAATGTACATATGTTTATTTACCGACATAAATATAAATACTAATCATTACAATTAATTATTGTGTTTTAATTATTGTTTCTATAATTGTGGTTTAGGAAGTATTAGTTATTTTAATAAATTGGAACATTTTCCTTCATATCAATTAAGAATACGGAAGGATATTTAGACTTAACTATGGGACTATATTGAAGGTGGACAATTATGTTGTGTGTTTTGTTCGTTTGTTTGTACTCGTAGAACTAAATTATTTTTGGGATGTATATCTATACCATAAGTAAGGCAATAAATTTATATCATAAAATGTATTTCAAAAAGTATAATTCTGGAAACAGGCATTACTTTTTTGTTAAGAAAATAACCCCACCATGCGTGTTTGATCTGATGTAATTGGTTACCTACAGTCAATACTGAATTGAGGTTTGACTCCCACCCTTCTAATCGACCCATACTCCTTCATTTTCTTAGATGAAAACATGAATTTAATTCCGTCCCATGAAAAAAAGAAAAAAGAAAAAGATATCCCATTATTTATTTTAAAACATATATGAATGAAATCAGTACCTTTAAACAGGGATAGTAAAAATAGAGAAATATTTATATTGACAATTGTACAATTTGAAACTGTTATAAAATTTACGATTGCAGTTAGCAGAGAACTAAACAATAGTTTTAGATATTTACGCCCCTTACAGAGAAAGGAAATAAGTGTCTGTAAAACGTGCAATAATTACTAGATATAGACGGGTAAAAGTATCTGCTTCCAGTTGACACTGTAGTAAATAATTACTTTCTTTTACGGAAAATTTGAAATACAGTAGCTTTTAACACGCTTCATCTTTGATAATAGAGAATGTTATATGACAGATTCATGTTTCGAGCGAAAGGATTTGGGTGAAAATACTCATTGTTAAAAAATTAATATACCGAAAACAATACACATAGCTGTAGGGGCTCTCAGCTGCCTTTTTAAAAGCATAATAGAATAGTTATCGTAATACATCCGCCACAATAATAACCGATAATAAATCTTTTCATAATAAAAAATGTAGGATGGTGTACTTAGGACGGTACATGTTTTTAATGAAGTCTTTTCGCATTTATCTTCCATCAGTCTTACAATAATTTCCGACTTAGATTTATTATCATCTTCAAATATTTTGTAGTATTTTAAAAACTGTGTGAATAATTTAAAATAATTTCTGATTTTATGAATTAATTCCCACTTCCGAAAAATGAATATCCAATTAAATTTGATAAGTCAGTGTAAGTAGGAAGTTACAAACTTATTCTTTGGATCTATTTCATATGACAACAAGTACGCAACTCTTTAAAGTTGGCAATACAACTAAAATATTGCCCACACAACAAGAAACAGTTTATCACAATATTTCAAACGCACAAAAAGTAACCAAGATTTATACAATAATAGTGGCATATGCAAACTAAATTGCAGTAAATATTACATCGAACAAACAGGCAAAAAACATTTAGAGAAAGATTTAAAGAACAAATACAGAGCAACAGAAACAACAAAAATACAAACTCCGCATTCACAGAGCATTTAATTGATAATCAACATTTCTTACAACCGGCAAACAAGAGAACATAATTGATGAATATGGGATTTACAAGCACCACAAAAGTAACTCAGATAATATCTTAAATGCAAAAATTAATTTTGCTTCAAATTGCCATTATGATTTTATATACTGCCAACAACATAAAGCTCAAAAGATCAAGGAAACTCTAGTAAGATACAAAGTTCAAATCGGATAAGACTTCAACAAGAATACATCTCTACATTCCAAATAAGTTTTTTAGGTAGTACCACAAAGACAAGAAGTATATCTATATGGCGAAATTGAATTGAATGATTATTGTTAACGTTTTATATGTTTAACGGTAACAACAAAGGTACGAAAACTAGTGTTAAATTTACTGTTGTGTTAAAATGATTTTTTCAGTGAACATAAATAAACTGGGATGATGATGCTGCTTGTGCAAGTGAAACAACGTATAATTAAAGTATAGTAAAACAGACACTACAATTAATATAGAATAAATATTATATTATATATGACAATTTTAAAAATAAAGATGTTAAATGTTAAAAACACAGAATATGCCATTAAAATATTTAAGTTCTTACATTTTTTTTGAAAATGAAATAATAAAAATGCAGATAAAACATAAACGCGAAACAGTAATATATTCAAAAGAATGTGGGACTCACATTTAAATAAACTGCAGGGGAAAAATGAGTTGAAATTCGGAAAAAAATCTGTGAGAAGGATAGCCAAAAAGAATTGTTCTAACTAAGTATTTTCTCTTGGTATTATGTCGGAGGGAGAAAAGAAAGGGAAAACAGCTGATTCTAGGAAATCTGAAAAAATATGCCGACTATTAAAACAGTCAATTTATACCTAAACTAATATTTTTGATCTTTTATATTTATATTCAAGCACAATTTAACTTTATTGCATTTTGTAATTGATAAAAATATTTTGTAGTTTGTAATATTATACATAATTTCCTTTAATTTTATTTCCACGGGGAAGAAAAAGGCGTTGATAATAATTGCACAATCGAGATAGTTATCGGACATTTTAGTTTATGTTTATCTTATCCGTAACATACCTACATTTAAACTTCATATCACCAATGATAAATTATACCGGATTTTAAATTGCATTTATGGATTAGTTTAAGTTCATACTCAATTGTTGAAACTGTACAAAACTATTTTTGAGTTACGGAAAAAATTTGTTCAAGCAGTAATATTTAAATATAATCGAAGCATTTCGTGAATGTGGATAATGTGTTAAGTTAGCTGGTTTATTATTAAAATTATGTAAACTTCTGAGATATTAATACTATTGTATAGTGAATATTTATTTTATTTTATAATATTTTGGGGCTGAAATAATATCTGATTTATTAGGAATAAATATTATTTGAGTAATTCAAAGAAGTAAACGACTGATTAAAAAAATAAAAAAGTTATATATATACTACTTAAAAAATAGCATAATGCTATTGATATATTTTTTATTTCGATTTTTTTTTCTGTTGTTTTTAAATAAGCCTTATAATTTTACATACTTGTAGGCATTCAATTTTATACATTCTGTGCATATTTTTCAGTGTATTATAAGAGTACGTAATAAAATATATATATATATATATATATATATATATATATATATATATATATATATATATATATATATATATATATATATATATATATATATATTTAGGATAAAGATATGTTACGAAGCATATGCTACAAATTAACCTTAAAATAACAATAATAGCAACTCCTAAACCCCAAATACGACGACAGGTCCAACATTTAAATTTAAATAGAAAAGGAACACTATAATACAGTATTACATAGTTATTTGTAATTTTGTGACAATTAAAATCAATTAATTACTTTGCATTTTTTAAATAAATACCCAACTATTTCTGAACATTTAACTGAAATTCAATATTTCAAGTTTTATTTTTAAATAAGATTATATTTTACCATTTAATTTGGTCTAATAGTTAATAATCCTAATTGTTAATCTGTATATATATATATATATATATATATATATATATATATATATATATATTATAAAGTCTTACATTTAGCCTAAGAATGATACTCTCGCAGCCAGTCTAAGTCCCCCCCCCAAATATAACAATTAATTGATAGCAAACGATCGAAGCTAACAATGTCGAAGAATATTTAAATTGTGAAATTTATACCAAAAATTATCAGACCTTTAAATAATTTTGTAAAAGGTAGGTTTTACCAACTATAATCACAGATAAATATTTAACAAATATTACTCCTAACCTCCAAATTGAAGTATTTTCCATCACAAAGTGCAACAAGATTGTTTTTATAATCTTTAATAGAATGCATTATATAACATTTAACTTTATAATAATTACCAAACGTTATAATAAATAATTAAACATTAAAAATAAAACCTATAATACTCAAAGAATGATTCACTTAATATAAATACAATTTGTCTTCATTTAAAGGGCAAAATTAGAATTCAAAAGGCTTATCTTTCACCTAACACTCATACAAACATCAAATTGTACTTATTTTGTATAAAATAAAAATAAAATTCAACACTAAACTATAAACAATATTAATTTATATAACTACTAAAAAACAAAATATAAACCACAAAAAACTAAATTATAAACAAATAAATATAGAGTAAATATTATGAATATTATTCGTAGACAGATATAATTACATATAATACAAATAAACAAAAAATATAAATTATAATATGATTTTATAAATTTAATTACGCATGCATTTACGCACAGGTTTACATCCCCATTCAGAAAAAATGAGAAATTAAATTTCACAAGGCCTACACGTCTGACAAGAGGTACATCGTCTATATTGATAAAAATACAACTTTATCACTTTTCTAAACTTGATACAGTCAACAGATTAAATTTCATCTCTGAGTGAATTCCACATACGGCATGCCTACACATTAAATAATGATTTATTAAACATTATAGTAAGATTAATTAGAATAGAGAATGTATTGTAATTCTTGTGTTCTTAGTATATATTAAATTTAAACAAACCTATCTGCCAAACAATTTGGTACTCCAGTTTGTAGAATAGAAAATAACAAAGTTCAAATGGAAACAATGTTGGTAATTCTGTTTTAATAAGTCAAGAGTCTTGTATACTTTGTCAAGTACAGGTTGGCGGGTGGACCCTAGACTACCTGAGGCCACCCCTATAATCCCTCGCCGCGTCCGCCTGAGCTGTACCAATGAATATTGGCTGTACGCTGTCTAGGCGATGAGTCACCTACTGGCTGTGTTTATACAAAGGTACACTTTCTTCACAGAATAATAATTTAACATGTTTAAAAGTATATTTGAAATCTAATAATAAAGTTATGAAATATGATACCAAACTAGACCTAGGTATTAACATTTTTACGAACTTTATTAAGAATTGTTTACATTGTAACTGCGACTTTTTATTTAGACAATTGAGAAGGCAAGTTGTAAGTTGTAATGAATCATGGGCGTCATCGCCGGGGGGGGACGCGTCCCCCCAATATTTGAGATGTAAAAATATTTTTGCTAAAAACGAATGATTTACTTAAAACCTTTAAAAGGTAAACATCGGGCTTTGTCTTTACTAGAGTTTTTAACATTACATTTCTGTTACAAACGCAAATAGAATTAATTTTGAATAATTGTATGCAAAAATGCCCAGTCTGTTGGTAGTTAGTTTGTCGGTGTGGAGTATCGTCGTCTCGTCTTGAATCTGATCTGACTCATTGCGCAGAAGGTTTGTTTCTCCGCTCAGCTTAAAAAAGTTATAATAATTAGATTTATTGTTTTAGTGTACTTCATTTGCTGACAAAATATTAAAATAAATGCAGAAAAAGGATGTTTTGAGAAGTTTAATTTTAAAAAATTTCCATACCACCAGACCCCCGGCATATGTCCCCCCCCCCCAATAATGAACTGGTGATGACGCCCATGTAATGAATACACAATACACAATATGCTATATACAATGGATTATAATACTATACAAAACAAATCCTACACAACAATAAAAATACAATACTACACAATAGTTTATTGACTATTAAACCTACAGCGGTCTGAACTAAGTAAAGCTTTTAATATTCATTACAGCTTAAAACTTGCCTTCTAAATTGTCTAAATAAAAAGTCGCAGTCACAATGTAAACAATTCTTAATAAAGTTTGTATTAAATGTTCTATTGCCTAGGTCTAGTTTGGTATAATTTTTCATAACTTTTTTTATTACATTTCAAATATACTTTTAAACATGTTAAATTAATATTCTGTTAATAAAGCCTACATTTGTATAAACACAGCCAGTGGTGACTCATCGCCTAGGCAGAGTACAGCTCAGACTGACGTGGCGAGGGATTATAGGGGGTGGCCTCAGGTAGTCTAGGGTCCACCCGCCAACCTGAACTTGACAAAGTATAGTGAGGAGTAACACCAATGACTACATAAATACTATAAGACACGACATGGACATGTTAAATATTCTACGCCTATTCTTGAGTTGTCCAATACTCGCTAGGTCGCTCTGCTAGAGAATCTGAAGTTGATGTGACTGGCGCTAGGTGGCTCTACGGTCAAACAATGTTTCAGGCGGGTAAGAGAAAATGCACTGATGCCACATATGGGACCAGAGATGCGAGGGAAGGTCGAGAATCGCTTATCTCAGCGCACGAACTGACAACACTGACTATGCTGACGGAAGTAAGTGAGAAGGTTTGTGAGAGAGGGGTCAACAGTTGTACAGTCTCAACCAAGTGGGATGCGTACAGTCAAGCACCTGCTGCTAGCGCTTTCTGATAGCTGTGTGTCAAACTTGTGACGAACAGCACCCGTAAAGCGTAGACTATTTCCCTATCCTATGTCGTGTCTTATAGTATTTATGTAGTCATTGGTAACACTAGCTTCACGCCTTACATTTAAAAAAAATAATTATAGAGGTTTGGCAAAATGCTATTATGCACTCGTCCCAGGCATTATTCCACTCCGGTACCGCTCTCGCATTTCATCAGAGTGGTGCCTGCTTTTGTCCTGTTTAGGTCTCCTCTTCTGCTATTGTTAAGGTTCTAGTCAACCTTCCTCCTTCTTATATCGCAATACAGCCTCGATATACCTTGATATTGCTTCCCATTTCTCTCTGGATGTTAACATCATCTGCATAATGGACTCGGTTGTTAAGTCTCCTACATTGTTCTTGATATCTCTCATCTGTTTGGAAAATCGCTCACAATCAAAAAGCGTATGGTTTCATCAAAGCGTTAGCCCTCGAATACTCTAATAGCGTCGGGGTTGAAAGAACAAGAGTCGGTCAAGAGTGACCTTATAGGAAAGATGGAAAGAATAGGGAACTCACCCAAGACAAGTTGAAGTAAGGTGAGCTCCAGCTCGGGCACCCCGGGATTGCCAATCCCGTACCCACCAGATGTGAGCCCCTGGGTAGCACGCCTTACATAAAAAATAAAGTTAATGCAATAGTTGTGCCCGCTGGAAATTAGGAGCTAAAACAGACATTAGTCACTGACTACGGTATCACAGTATGAAAAGAATAGGAAAGGCCTTTACTAAAATCACCCTGATTCGAAGTGGCGAAAATTCTTGAATATTTTACAATGAAAGCATCCAAGGAGAACTTTACATTACATGTCTGATTCACACATTCTTCCAATGCCATTGTACTGTCAATAATTATTACTAAGTAATTTACTTTATCACAACAGACTAAAATTTCGTTATCAAACATTAGTCTAGGGAAGGTAGTTATGTTTATTTTTTTTAACAATCTACTACTGTATAACCTATTATAATTGGTTTCGTTTTTCATTCTATTGATGCAAAGTTCATGTTTCTTTTCATGTAGCGAGATATTTTATATATTAGAGTTCACACATTCCACAATAATTTTAGAATCTTTTGGCTTAAATGTAAGTAAATTTAAAAATCTTCCTCAATATAATAATTAATAGAATGTAACAATGGTATTAAACAACAATTATAACATTATTCTATAGTAACATTTGGTTGATTGTTATATTCGAAATTCCATCAGTAGCGCCCGGGTCACGGCGGACGTGGAGCAACTGTATTACACCTTTTTACTTCATATGTTTTAATATTATAATGTCCATGTATTTATTGATTTTAAAGCTTATATATTATTTTACGAAGTTAGTATTATGGACGCCATATGCCGGGAAGCGATTAAGGATAGCTCTGTTGGTGGAGCATTGGCGTGTAAAGCCAAAGGTCATGGGCTCAATTCCCAGTCTAGGTCGTATATTTTTCAATTGAAATAATTATTTGTAATTTCCAAGAATCAAGGCGTTCCAAAATATTCACGGTAGGCTTTTTACCCTTTATCATATTGTGTGGGTGTTCTAATTATTTTTCAAATCTAGCGTGTCACAGGCCTAAAATATAGATATAAATAAAGTATGTGAAGTGAATTTCGTAAGTCTAATATTTAGTTCTAGTTATTGGTTATGTTTTTAAATTAATTATCAAAGCAGGTTTCCTTGTTTTCTGGTTGGTTAACAGTGTTTAGTTATTATATTCAAATGTTGAGAGATCTACGGGCCTCATGTGTAAATTCACATATCCGTCATGGCCCTTGCTTATACCAGCTTCTTATAGTTAGAAACACAAAATACTCGTTCTAGATTGTCACAGGAACACTATTTAAATGTATAGTCCACAGTTCAAACTACTAAGAATTTCACTTAGTTAAACAAACGATAAATTGAGAATATATAAGAGTTCTTGCAATGTATTTACATATATCAAAAGTATAAAATACTCCAGCCAGATAGACTGCAGATAGTTCTGTTTAACGGTTGTAAAACCATTTTTTTAATATCTCTCAAACTAAAATCAGCAAAACTTAACAATTGACTTTAGTAAAGTTACCTCAATGAGAAGACGAAAATGAGTAAGAGTGGATTGTATAAGAACGAAAGTGATTCATAGTCATCTGAAATCGTACCTCTTGTTTATTTAAATGTATAGATATACTAATGTAAAAGAGGGAATTTGCTCATAAACATGTAAACTGTCACTTTTAGAAATCACATATTTTTAAATAGTCACTAATAAAATATTTGGAAAGAGAAATAAGGATTCGGAAAAATCCGATCGTTGTAACGGTTTTACAAATATGATCAATTATGAATTGAAAATTTTACAATTTCGTTTTTTATTTGCCAACAAATAGTTGGAAATTATTGTTGTAATTAAATGTAACTATTAAACCAAAATAACTACTTATTATTTAAAAATTGTATATCCGTATTGGTTTTAAGGACAAAAATAACCCATTAAAATGATTTTTGATTCGTGTGTTTTTTTTCCTTTTGTCCTTGTATTATGTGACGACTGATGTTGGTATCTTTTTATTGTTGTGTTGTGTAAATTGCCCATGGACTCAAGTTAAACAGAACTAGTTTTGAATTGTTGAGTTGGGTGTAACCATAAAAAAAACATTTACACGCCATTAAAATTATGACGAAATTTTACGACATAAGAACTTCTCCACATGAGAATTTTGACTTGCTTATTAGTTACAGAATAGTAATTAGATTAGAGCATATATAAATAAATTTTAATTTCCAAAACGCAATTTTGTTTGATTACGATTTTATTTACGCTATTTACAATTGTTGATAGAAACAGCAAAGTTTGAAGAAAATTAAATAGAGTATTATTTTTAACAAACTTAATTTTTTTTGCATTTTTTTTTTTGTTTTTTTTTTTTTTTTTTTAGCAGGAACAATTGTTTATACTATATTTCATCGAAAATGTATTTGGATTAAGTGAGACAGAATTCAAAATTTCACTAATTAAACAGTCAGATTATCTTTTAGAAGAAAATTCAACAAGGAGCCTGTTTCCAATTGATTGTTTTGTAGAAGAAAATTAGTTATCATTTACCAAAATATTTATATATTTTATCTTTAATTAAAAGGAATATTTAGAACAATATCATAATCAAGTTACTAACAAAATATATGACTTGTAACGAAATAAATTGAGTTTGTAAGAGATTTAGTAAAGCAAAGTAAATTTAGTTTTAAAAAATGAATAGTTAAAATTTATATCATTGCTTTTTATTTGAAAATAAATTATATTAAAACATGCCTTTACTGTAAAAATTGTAACTTTTAACAAAAGGTTATCTCAGATTACTTTTAATAATTCATTTATTTTTCAATTTACAAAAATGTATACATTTTGAAATGCTCAAGTAAAAATCTGTATAGTTATAATGAATAACAACACAATTATTGGAGTTAAGAACAAAATCAATTACAATAAAATGTATAATATCTATTTATTTACTTAAATTTGAGTATATCACAAAATTATTTGGCTGTTGTATTCTCGTCACTACAAGTCTATTCCACTGAATTACCTTTTACTGTTTTTAAAATTGTTGCTTTATGATCAGAGCAATAACACCCAACTGAAATCCTTCTTGTACTCGTTACTTTCCTACCAGTTTTAAGATTAACATCAACAACTGTTATATTCTCAAAACGATCTCTACACATAAAAGACGGCCCTCGTTTGAGACACATCGTACCTTCGCAGTCTTTCCAGCAGCGTCCTGTCAATATTGTGTTTGGGGTTGATGTCGGCGACAAGTAAATCAAGTCATAATATGTCGGACAGAGACCGACAATACTTTCACCTCTGAAGAGTGGGTGATCGCTAATTGGTGTGGTGTTGATGGGGCATCCTTGCCAACGTATGTTTAGGAACTGCATAACTCCTCCTATGGTTAGAGATAAACTGGAAGCAGGGATGACAAGGTGTTGACTGTATACACTGGATGTAACTGCGGATATTATAAACACACTGAACACACTATACATGTTTAAAAACTGGATTTATTAAAAGTTTACAGATAAAATAACAGCGGTAAGAAATACTTCTGCATATGAATAAAATGTTAATAATTATTGTAAACCACGATAGATAAGCAGAACATGTGACACATCTATCACTGAACAAAACTTAGAAGCTATTCTTGCAGAACGAACCGTTGATATTCTGACATTGGTAGTAAAAGTATAGCTTATATAATTTCCTAAATTTATTACGTTTCATTTTACTGTTATTTACTGGGCGGGAAAAATGAGATATACGGAGGTAAAAATATTTCCCCTTGTTTGCAAGGTAAAATATGACGCGGTTAATCAGTACTGTGTAATGATAAGGAAATGTTCTGTAGATAAGGTTGGTCAGTTCGATCAATATTATATGGCACGATTATTCTACTGTGTATTTATGATCATACAACTATTTAATGTAGATGTTATACCAATGAAAATATTCTAGGTTATGCCGAAATCGGTAAGCAAGAAACTTCTCAAATAAACAAAACTTTTAATAATACAACTTTCCTTCCTCTTCCTTAAACGTATCACCTTTAAGTGCTTATATTGTTTACAATTTATTTGTATGTTTAAATGAGATAAGTTTATTAACCTATAAATGTCGTGTAGGTAATACGTGAAAATAATAAGAAAAGTGTAAAGTTAAATTTTAAAATTCTCAAAAACATTTAACTAAATAAGTCATGTGATAGCACATAAAATTATCAGTTATTGTGCATGTGAACAATTTTTTATTTATATTTTTAATGTATGGTTAAATGTTTTAATTTTTTGAATATAACTGCTACACTTTTCCTATTATTTTCGTGAGTTATGTCATGATTTTATTTTATTGTGGCTTGAAAAATTTATTTTACCATAACATCACATTTGCTTATTATTTTTTCAAATTTGTTTCTGGTTTTTATTTAAAAAAAACTCATAGTTTGTATGTAAATTTTATAAACTTAAATGGATCTTAGCCAAACCGTACGATTGAAGGTGAAAAAATGTGTCTCAGGGAAAATACATTAAAAACTAAATGCATAAGTCTAAAAAGAATAGGGCGCCACTTAATGAGAGATGTGTTGTTTCTTTATTTATAAAAAAATCTCCAATTATGTAATATTATTAACATTGTTTTATTCCCACATTTGTCATTATTTGTGTATATAAAACTAAGACAAAATGTTTGGAGTGTATAAGTAAACTCGCGTTTCAAATGTAAAACTTAGACCTTGAAAGAGCAAAACACAAATATAGTCTGGTAATCTAGGGCCATGTTGGAAAAAACTGTATTTAAAAAAAAATCAATCTTAAAACTAGGCCTGAACAGTCAAAGCTAAAACTAAATACAAACATGATCAGATAAAAGAACAACACAGAATTCTACACTACACAAAGGGCTGCATGTAACTGATTGTTAAAGGGATGGAGCCAAGAGAAGTTGTCTTAATTGTTTATCGGAGTAAACAACCATTTGCCTCCTCATCAAAAGCTTAGACCTCGATCGAGTAGAGGACTAAATCTTTGTAAAGAGGGCAAAAGTTTGTGTGTTTTATCTGATCGAGTTTGTATTTAATCTTAGCTTTAAATGATCAAGCCTAGTTTTAGGCTGGAGTTATTTCATAGGTTATAGATTTAAGTTTATTTTCCTATATTGCCCTAAACTGCTAGGCTATGTTGGTGTTTTGTTTGTGCTCTAAGTTTTACACTTTATAATGTAAGTTGATTTATACACTCTAAACTTTGTGTATTCGTGTTTATATCCACAAATGGTGGCAAACTTCCAATTAAACCATATTAATAATATGAATAATCAGTCAAGTTTAAAACGACTATAATTCTGTAAAATTTTTAATAAATATCTTTCAATAAATAGTGTTTTTACCATTTGCATTGATTTATATATAATATATGCGATATTAAATATATATTTTATATATAATTTAAAAATTAAGTTACTTTTTTATATTAGATTTGTTATTATGAAATACTAAGCTCTAAAAGGGTAGCTTGGTAAATTACCACAATTGACTGTAATTAATTTACGTCAACGAATCAGAAATTCTATGAAAGGACTCCTTTACAAGAGTTTCTTGAGATTAATTTAAACGTCTTTGTATAGTTGTGGGCGTTACAAAATATTCAATCATTAATTAATTGAAAACTTGTTGTGGTAAAAGAAATTTATTTAGCCCTACTGTCACTTTTATTATATGAGAGAGTAATAAATATTTAAACCAACCATCGAATTTATTCATTTTTTTGGAAAAATGTTAACATAAAACTAATTTTGATTGTAAATTACAGAGTGGTGTATTGGTCTAAAATAAAATTTGGTTCACTGTAGAAGAAAACGCGTTATAATAAAACATGTGTCTAAAATGAATCAAGACTATAAGCTCACAGCTGATGTTAATGTTATCACAATTATTTTTCAAGTACAGTACAAGATTTCTTGCAGTCAGTAGTTTTCGAAAAATCACCTTTAACATGATGACGTTTCAACGACAACCTCATTTGCAATCAGCACACAAAACACAAGGAAAACGAAATATATGTTTAAACAAGAACCTTCTAGAGAATTATATCATCTTAGTTTTATATATTACCACAATGTTTGTTATTATATAATAAAGGTATGTTGATAAAAACTAGATTGGTTATCTATGGCAATAGGTGCAATATTATGACGGCATAATGTAGCAGTGATATATTATTTGATGAACACACTTTATTATTTTTCTGTTAAGGCACTTTATAAAAATTAATTGTTATTAGAACTGAACATAGTCTTAATTTATCTCTCAAACTAGGAACTCTTTGTACAGAATATACATCCTTTGAAGTAACAAAAAATCTCAAAATATATTTATACACTAATGGGTCCATTAACTACACCAGTTAAAATGGGTTCACCCTCTTCAACGGACGAACCAAATCTCCATTGTCCAAAAGCTGTTTCATCTCGGGTGTTTTCATGTAGATAGAGCGTTCTTTTCACAAATTTAAATCACCACCTCAACTGTGGTCATTCCAAGATACTTTAAAGTAAGTTTCTTAGATACCAAGAGGAATTTAAAATATTTCGCAAAACATTGTTTTGAAAGCTCTGTAATATTTTTACGTTACTTTTAGCAGTGCATCACTAAAGTTGTATTTCATACGTCCATACCGGAATCATAACTTGTTTATAAATTAAATATGTATTCTGAATGGACAGTTAGGAATTTCTTCCAAGTAACCATTGCATTTTTATGAAGTTAAGCTCGTGTTCCTTTCTTTTTAGTTTTACATCTTCATTCCATTGTAATTTAACGTCCAGCATCAACTCTAAATATTTTGCATTTGGGACAATTTATTCCGTTATCATAATTTTCAACTAATAATTCTATTGGTGAAATAATATGTCTAGATTTCAGTTCATTTAGCTTAAGGCGCCTATTTATTGAGTCTATTTATTGACCTCAATGTTGACAGTGAAGTGAGAAGCACCTATGAATATAATATAAACGTTGTGTTTCAATTCAATTCGATGAGGAAAACCTACTTTAATTTTACCATTTGTCAATTTATTCAGAATTTTTATATTTGCTACGCAGTTAAAGGGAACATATTCACAAATTATTTTGAAAAGGAATAAGGTTCATTGTGACAAGGTTGAATAACAACAACAACCTTGACAGGTTATTACAGTGCACATTGAGTACTACAAATAACACAGACGACATAGATCATACAGAAATACGACAATCAAAGGGATAATACAGCAAAAATCTAGTCATGCAGTTTTTAAACCATCTACTACTTTGTGAGAAAGTTAAATACAAAAGTAATTTGCGTCCTAACATGCCAACGTGTAAGCTAGAAAGTGTTTTATGTAATCTATGTGATTGTTTACAACTGATTGCTTAAATGAAGCACCTATCAAACATCTGTTACAACGAACATTATATCATAAAGTACAAATTTCCTTGTCTACAGGGACTTTCCATTACATAACTGCTCTGTTGTAAGTTCCGTTTTACACGGAAAGGGCGGGACAAATAATTCCCCTACAACACATCTCTAAATAGAGGCTGCATTGTTTTTGCCTGTTGAATTGAACTCAAAAATAAATATGTCATACATTAGAAGGTGGGCATGAAAAATGTGTTAGCTATTTGAAACATAAAGTAAAATTTGGTGAAAATGTATTATCTAATCTAGCTTAATACATTTTATTCTTAACGTGTGAATTAATTTCTACTATAATTTTAAAATTTTTGGATTAACGTACACAAATTTTACCGTTTTTCAACTAATAATTATAAAAAATAAACCTATTTCTTAAGTGTATATTACGGTAATTTATTTAATATTTATGGGATATTTTGTCTTTTTTTTAAAGGACTTGAAAGGAATTTTTTATAATAATTACTTTTTTCATGACTTTTTTTCGTAATTCAATAAAAATTTTATTTTGGTGTTTATTTAGCACATTCTGTTTCTTAAATCTTACCTTTCGTAAATATAATTCATTCCCAATTGTAGCAACCTACTTTTTCGTCTGAAGATTTAGCCATATTTGCTTAGCGGTAAAGTGATTATTTATATTCTCCAGTATATTTCTGACATTCAGAGACAAAATACATTTAATCAATAATGTTTTACATAATTTAAACATTATTTATGATTGAAACGCCGTCTTTGAACACCAATTTTGAAAAAAGTCCGATTTTCATACAGGAGAAGTCATCGCAAAAAACTTGTATTATATAAAAGTTAAAGTCTTGACACATTAAGTCAACAATTAAAGCAGAAGATGTGTTACTTGTCTAAATAGTTTCATATTGTACAAATTAAAAACAAACTTTCAATTTATTCATTGCTTCTTCGTTTTTAAGCCTTCAAACTTTTTATTGCTCTCTGGAGACTCTGTAAGCGATGCAAAATTGTTTTATTTTTGTTACGTCTTTACTTCAATTCAAACTTTTAATTTATTGTTTGTACATTTTCTTTTCTTGGACTATTTACAGTATTTATGTTTAGTAAAGATACGTAGGTCAAACTTATATTTTATTTTTTTCCTGTATGATCATGTGAGATCCCAACAGCAACATTATTATTTTGAGCTCCTGTGTTATTCTGAATAAACTTCGGAAAACAGTGATCAAAATTCCAAAAAGGTACTAAATGTATTTTGAAAAACATTGCTAGTAAACAGAAGTTGTGAAATAAAATACACGAGGTTGTATTTAATCAAATTGACTATTTCTACTTTAAAATCAATGATTGTTAATAGGTGTTCTAATATCTATTCAAATCTAAACTATTCAACGCAACGGTAATACTAATTATAAATGTACAATATAGAAGAAACGTTAAACTAACAACACCTAATTTTAAGTAGGCCTAATATAATTATAATGTTCTGTGTTTACATGATTTATTTGATGTAAACGATTACTCAAAGAGGACATTTACGTTTTCACATGTGAATAATATAGGGAAAGTTTTCTGACGGGTCAAAAATTAATATCAACTCTTTTGCAGATATATCCATTTTGTGATTTTGGGAATGATATATCTCTGTCCTCTGTCGAATGTATGGTGATCTATAGGCCAATGCACGGACCAATTTAAATTAAAATTAGTATGTGGCCATATTTCTGGAATTTTTCATTTTTATTAAAATTAGAAATTTGGGCGAAGCTGCTTTTAAAACAAAACCCAAAATCAAAATAAAAACCTTTCCAAAGATTTTGGTCCTAAGTTATCAGTAAAAATCAAAATCGGTCATGGGGCAACATGGGTCAACATATACTCTACCGATTTCAATAAAATGTAAATGACGTATGAAGATTAATGGATCAACAGTATTTGTGAAAAACAGTAAGTATCTTTTCAGTTCACTTTTTGACAAAAAACTATTGAACTGACATTTTTGGTGACGAATATTTTTGGTTAGTTTATATTTGATTTTAGCTAAGTGAGTAAAAAGGTTGTGCAATGGTTTTGGAACGTTCATTTAATATAACAAACAAATAAATGAAATGTATGTAAAAATGAGAAAAATGAAAACATACAGGCCTTCATATAATTGTATTTTAGTGATTTTTGTTTTACATTTTATCGTAAAAAATATAGTAAAAATATTCCAAATCTGAAGATAAAGAATACGTTAAAATTTATCTCACTGATAAATATTATGTTTTGCAAATTCCCAATGTGAAACATGATTTGTTTTCTGTGTTGCCACATTACCTGAATGATAAGCTCAAAGTTTAAATGAAGTTATGTACTTTGTATTTGATTTACCAAAGTTGAAAATAACATTTGCGTTGAAAATAAACAATAGTGAAAAACAATAAAATTACTGTCCATAGAGAGATTTGGTCAGATTTCGGCATCAGATATAGCACCAGTAAAACTAAATTTACTCTTTCCCTCGTGTAAATATTCAAATTTACTTAAAATTATTTGTCTAATTTGTATTCAGTAATTTAATATTATATGTTCTCTATTTATATACACAGATTGTCCTTGAAATTTGAGATTGAATTCTTTATAAAAAGAAACATATGAAGTGTCTATTAATGCTTGGTATTATGTCTGTTGGACTATAAATGAATTTATAAATTTGGAATTGGTTGATATATTGTATTTTGATATATTCGTATTTTGTATAGACATTTGTTTGTAACTTTTCAACATTTTACACACACTATTATTTTATTTAATGTATTATTAAAATGGCTGCATTTTAAAATGTTTAATGCTGAATATCTCGAAAACTTTTATACAAATATTACAAGGGACAAAATAGTTTGTTTTTTTTTTCTTTTAACGACAAAACACTATCGCTATTTTTATTGTGAAAATATGTTTCTTGAAAATTGAATGCAACACACAATTTTTTTTTCTTTGTCAATTTTTTCTAGGCATAACATAAATTCACTCAGTAGTAATAATAAAAACCAGTTATCATAAAGGTCTGTGAGTACTTAATATGTTTTTTCGATTATTTTGATTAATTATGATTGTCATGGATGAATGATAGGCCTACGTCATAAACTTGATAGTTATCGAGTTGTTAAGTTTAACAATTACAACATTTTAATCACGTACAAACTAAAGTAAAACTATTTAAATAAGTATAGTGTAACTACTATTCTTAATATAGTTTAAGGGTTTCCAGTGTTATTTATTTAAATACACAAAACAAATCGAGAGAAAACTATGATATAATTTTTTGTACTTTATTTAAGAGATATTTTTTAACTTATTTTTATGTAAAAAATCCTTACCCAATTTGCTTCCGTGTATATCAGTGACATTCTGTATTAAACATAAAAAAGGAAGGTTTATGTATCACATAAACACAATTAAGTAAATTATTCAACCTAAAAAACCTGTAAAACTTCACTCAATAAATTACAATCATTATACACCTTTGACAGTAACAACACTTTTTTTTATTTTTTAACCAACATATTTATAAACCTAATTGTAAAATTACATTTTGATCAAATTGACTAAATAAAATAACAGATGTACTGTAACTAAGTGCGAAGTTACTTTGCATCATTTCGGTTAAGGTTGTTATATTAATATTATCTTTCTTGTCAAAGAAAACTCTGTTTTAATAATATTTCACTGAATTTAAGTGCCATTTGAAAATTTCGAGTTTCTCCTCTCATCGCTCTCCATCAAATAAGTAAATCTGTAATCTTTATTCTAAAATGTATTTTAGAAAATTTAAGGATTTTATTTAACAGTTGGACATTTTGGACGCTCGTTACATATTTACGTAAAACGAACTGAGAGACTATATTGCACATTTGTACCTTCTGTTATAATCTTATGTTATCTGTGTTTTGACATATAATGCAGAAAAGACAAGAAGAAACAAGCATCCACAAAACAATGTGTTATGCCCGATGGTGCTATTTAACGATGGTGTAACATCATTTAACATTTAAGTGGCCTGACTATGTGTGAGAATTTTCCTGTGTTGGCCCAAATTAAGTGCAGTATCAAACGTTTTATAATTTACCACAACTTCATTTTTATTAAAGGTAAACACATAGCTATTATGAATTGTTAATGGTGTATAATAAGGAACAGTATTTATTTTGTTGGGTCAAAGTTATATATCTATATTATACTAACATTTCTTATTATTAAGAATAATTTATAGTTGGTAATTATATTTTTTCTTAGGAACACAATTAATATATGACACTTAATGAAAAAATCATTAGTTTATGATTAAAATAAATATTTAATAACATTTTTATTGAAACTAGACTTCACGGATGAAAAATAGGTTGGGTTTCTTCATACAGGTTCCAATTCAATATCTAACCTTTACAGCATTCTACCCAAAACGTCCTAGCCTTTAAAAGGATTAAATTATGTTATGGTTTTTTAAGACAAATTAATTTAACTCTAAATACAATTACGTATAATATACAATTATTATCCTCGTAACAAACATCCTCACAACGATATCACGTATAATATCATTTACTAGACTACAGTCAATATAATCATTTGGCTCTAAGAAAACTTCTTTTTTAAAAGATAGTTCTTATAACTGTTAAAACTATAAAAAAACTAATTACGTAGACTGATTTAAGAGATCTAAATATAATATAAAACAAAATAATTACGTTACAATTTAAATTACACAGTTGGTAGATATATTAGCTGTTATATTTTATTTCTAAAACCAATAAAATTTGTATCAATAAATGAACACAAATTATATATTTCACAATAACGTATAAACTCAATTCCTTCTTAGATCCGTTTTTTCAACTTGATATAAGTATCGACTTAATATTTTTAATATTTCACTACTTCACAACCCACTCAACAAACATTTAATTACCTAATTTGAAATCTTACAATATTATTGCGGATATGTTTCAAATATTTCATGAATAACCACCTTAAAAAAACCGTATAACAGCCTGTGCACTTCAAATCAAACTTATCTGTACAGAGATACAGGCAGTCTATGTTATGAAAACATCGAATATCCACAATAACAATAATCCTACCAACACGCGTAGGCTGATAACTTGCAATGGATGATTTTTTTGACTGAGATTTGATTTAAATTAAATTAAACAAGTTGATGGGTATCATCATAGTACGTTACTAGCCCTATCATACATTGTAGTACAAGCACATCCTCTAAAATAAGGTGTGACCAATCTTAATGAATGTATTGTTTAAACCAAACTGAATTTCATGGAAATTTGGAGATATTAAACCACTTGTGGCTTTACTAAAGATTTTACTTCAATCATAAATTCCTTAAATTTAGTATTTATGAAATATGTTATAATAATTATAGCGGCAAATCAGAGTACTCTTTGAACAAACATTAATTTACAAATTATACTGTTCTCAAGACGGTAATGGCTATAATTTTCCGTGTCAATATAAAGAAAATTACTTTGTTTACAATTAAGGTGTATACGAGTTTGAACAATATGTTTAGAAATGCTAAATCTTTATTCCTACAATAAATTTTATATTACTATTTAAAAAAATAAATTTAGCACAAATTATTGGTTATACATTATGCAATAAAGCAAATAAATCATGATTTATAATAATACATTTTTCCATTTCATTTATCCTATCGTATATTTCAATTATATCTACGAAACGGCATTAACTTGTGTAGAGTTCAAAAGCAGAGCTTTATCGTCGGAGCAGTAGCAGAGAACAGAATAAGATCTCAGGTTAACCTCCCTTTTCCTGGTTTGAGGATTAAAATCAATGACTGGTATAGTATCGATGCGATTCTTACATCTAAAGAATGGTCCTTTAGCAAGACACCGAGCTCCTTCGCAATCCTTCCAACAACGTCCTGTTAGTATCGTGTTTGGTACTGACAGTAGAGGTAGATAAAGCAACTGGTAGACAGTCGGACAATGGCCTACAATAGGTTCTCCAGGGAAAAACGTGTGATTGGCAACTATAGTACTGTTTATAGGACACTGTCCTTCCCAACGGATATTCAAGAATTGCACAACTCCTTCTATGGATATAGATGACTTAGCGGAATAGATGGAGTACCACTGATTATGTACACTACTCACCACAATGACTAACAATGAAACGAACGAAACGACCCAGCGCATGATTACAAACTGTTAAATCACTGATAAATTCTCAAACCACAAATCTAAAAAAACGTAGATAATACTAATGTGAATTTGTTAAATATTCCCTTATATCATCAGTTATCTTATTGTATTGACTTATGTTGGTAAAATGGCGTGTTATCATTCTTATTATACCATAAATATAGTATTACAAAATTTTAATAAACAAGGGATATAACATGAAAGATAATTTATAGCTATAATAAATAGAAAACTTGAAAACATAGAATACCGCTTTGGTTGTTGAAAATTCAGATTAGCTGAGATTTATTATGTTTTATAAAACTCTATTGGCGATGAAATGAAATGTCAAAGCCATAAAGTAAAGTACGAGATTCTCAGTAAAGTGTAAATGACGTGTAGTGAGTTGTGGTAATTACTGAGATTACACCCAGTTACTCTTCTTTTGAGTGGGGGTTGGTGGTAAGCCGAAAAGGCATTAGTAACGCCGCCCTTCTAGTTCTAGTAACTAGTTCTATTTGAAACTCAACTCGAACCTGTCACTATGTTGCAATTTGTTTAGTTATAAACTTTGAGTTATCAACAAATATTAATGTGAAAATTAACTGGACGAAACTGTACTATGCAGCCGTCTGAAATTTTACTGAAATGTAACCACAATCCGATGTAATAGACCGAATTATTTTTGTACGCAATCAAAATATTATTTATACAAAATATAGTTTTATAATTTATATATTCAACTTTAATTTAATAAGCAGGAAGAAAATCACTAGTTAATGATGGAATAGTTGAATAGTTTCTAAGTATTTTAAACTTTAAATGAATAATTTTATTGGTGTGTACTTCAACATTTCCCAGGCGATTAAAATTAAAAACAAAGTTGTCAAAAATACGACATTAAATGTTTAAAAGTGATGTTCCAGACACCAGACAAGACTACATAAGTCTGCTGTTTTATCTTCAGTAGTGTAGATAGTTAAGAATTATTTTTTAACAATATAAATCGTCGAGAAATGTTTTAATAAATTAACACTGGAAACAAATTTAAGTTTGCTCTCACTTCTGTGAGGGTGTTTGTAATATATTTGTAAATACAGTTAGAGACCCAGTCTGCAGTTATTTTTTGAAGATATTTCTCTATCTCAAAGTTCATCGTAGTTTTAATCTATCTAATACATTAATCAATAACTGGATTAAGTTATAAGTTTTGATATATCGCATTTCATAATACAGTACTAACAAAATGGTTATTTATACGTGGAATTGTGTAATCAGTTTTATATTTCATTTCAGTAAGCTATACATTCTTTTTACACTGAACTTTGTTTTCAAATTTTGAACTCAAATCTCTATGACATATTATACTAGACATGGATTAAATCAGGACTCCGAGACTTGAATGAGGAAATATTAACGACCTCTATTGTACGATGCGACACTGGAGTGTGACACTACTTAACTCGATAGAAGTTCAGATCTTTTGTATTCAAAATACACACCCATGTCACAATTTGACTATAGATAGATATAGACTATGGAACATACTACAAAGTATCCATTTCTATTACAATCAAAGTCTCTTAAAAGTAATTATTATAAGTTAAAGGATCAATATTTTTGGTAAAGAAGGATATTCCATAGGATGGGAGAATAATAATTAAATAAATATTTAATTTATTTACATAATGTTCTAGGTTTACTAATGGAATATACGTCTTCACACCTACATTGCAATGAAAAAGGTAAAGCAATCAAAAAAATATTTATTACTGAAATATCGGACTTTAGAAAAGATTGTTTACACTTTATTTTTAACTACAGTTAGTTCAAATTAATTTCGATCACATTTTAGGTGAAATTATTCGGACGTTGTTACAAACTTATACTGTCCTCAACAGATTTCTCAGGACCGTCTAATAATTCCAACCATAATCAAACAACTAAACAGCGTTATATTCAATGAAATTAATAATAAACAAACCCTACACTGATCAAAGTTATTTGAGAGTAGTTATAATAAATAATTTATTAAAAATGAGCCCTCAAATATAAAAATGTACGAATTTGTATTTATTTACTTTGTCTTTTTTTCCACTCGTAACTATTACCGTCACAGTTCAAAAAGTGTCGAATACGGTACTATAAGATGAAGATTCAATCTCTTATCTTTTCTACTCTCAGTTATTTTAGGTTAGGTTAGTTAGTTTATGTTATGTACTTAAGGTATTTAATCCAACATTGAACCTAACTTAATTTTATAAAGTTTACATCTAGAAATTATTTCACCTGTTTCACGGATAAAGCCTTGACATATTTTGATTGTACCTAATTTCTCTCTTTCTCTCGAGTATTATTTCGAAAGCCTTACCATGAATGTTTTACACCTACTCTCTTTATATAATTCTTTCCATGCACTAAATTTAAATTTCCATAACTATATTTTCACTGTCTAAAATGTACCTTGCTATTCTTAAATTATATTAAAACTTGCGTGTACCTGTTACCCGAATAACATAGTATATTTCATCATTAGTACCGAAAATGGTCTTTTCCGGTACGCCATCCTGTTTTCCTTGCGAGACGATAACCGAGCGCGGAACTTCGATCAAGGACCAGAATAACACTTTAGATACGAGTTATGAACTATACTTTCCATAACACTGTAAACAATAATAATAATAAAAGAAGTATAATTTATTATGATAATGTAATTACCCGAAAAAAAGACTTTTTAACCAAACATTTACAAACATTAAAAGTTATAATTTCTATATTTTGACCTTCATTTATTTATTGACAACTTAATTATGAATTAAAATTTATAAGAATATTGCAGTTTTCACTGTTATTTATGTTTATTCCACTGTTGAGCAATTTATTGTGTAGGATCTGAAATGTTCATAACTGTTGAGTTTACTTCAGCTGCTTTGTTGCTAGTATTCGTTTAAGAACAGCTGATTTCAAATACATAACTAATGATAGAAGCAAAATTACACTAATACAACTGGTGTTAGAATATTAAACACATAGTAGCATGGGAAAAATCACCGGCTATCTTTCCCGGACTAGACCGGGAAAATATCACTTTCAATATTCAAAGCTGTAATACAAAATTATTAATTTCGATAGAGTTGAAAAAATATTTCAGTGGCATATATAATTATTCTATGATAGTTCCAAACATATTTAATACATGACAAAAGTTTTGCCAGTTGAATTACGAATTACCATAATCTGTAAACTATTTATTTTCATGTGAATTCCAGGTAGATTTTGAATAGATTTATCAATTTAGACATATCTCATCATTATATAATCTTTTATAGGTTTTTCTTAAATTTTAAAGCATAAAATAACAACAGCCAACAATGTAACGATATATTACAAAACTGCGTAACTTCAGAAGAATTCATATATTGTGAATGACATTTTCTGAAAGTTATAACTCAATTTTCACAACGTGAGCTCCCAACTTGTGAAGTTGACGAGTGTGAATAATAAACATATTACGTGATCTGACTGTGGAACTTTTCCTCGCTTTGAACTTACGTGTTATACCCTTGTCAAAATCTGAGTACTTAGTGCATGTTTGACGCAGGGTCTTGGAATATTTAAAGATTTTATACTCATTACGGTTTGAAAGATAGAACAAGTCTTCTTTTAAACATTGTTACAATCTACTACACAGAACGGTATAAAGTGACAGGGAATTGAATATAGTTCCGGTCTATGAACATTAACATTTCAGCTGAATGTTGAATTTATTAGTAAGTCATACTAATATACAATGCAAAGTAGCAAGTATTGTTATGAACTGAATTTTACTTTGATATAAAGTCGAATGGATATTTTAATTCAAGAATGTGAAGTAGTTCCTAACCGACCCTCTCACACTATTAAGATAAAATAATTCATTAGATACCAGATACTCGGAACCGATGTGATTGCTCTACATCTTTCAAGAGGATATCTACGTTATTCACAGGTGTGTGCAAAGATACCTAGAGAGGTAATACAGTAGGAAAAACATGGTTAATTCTGTTAGACAGCCAAGCTGCCGTCGAACAGTTGAGCTTTCCAATCATCAGTGATGGTTAGGGAATGTTAGGCATAAGTGACAAAACTTAATAAGCAAGGGAGGGGTAATAAAGTATATCTCCTCTGGGTATCAGGACAAATGGGAAAAGATGGTAATGAAAATACAGATTATCTTGCATAGAATAGGACTTGCATCACATTCGTAGGAGCAAAACCATTTTGTGAACTTGGTGGAAACTACTTCAAGATGAGACGAAAACGTGAAGAAATCATTAGGTCGAAATACTTGAGAAAAATAAAAAGTCAGATTCTCCTTTTCAATGATTTCAAATAGTCGCGTTCCAATATAATATTATTTTGCAAATGATGTTCTATACAATCAGTACAGATTAGAACAATAAATGGATCTGTTATTTGTGTTACGATTTTTAATTCTGCTCATATGCGACATATTTTCTTCATATTCTCAACAACTTTAAATTAACACCTAGAGATTCATATTTGGTTAATGACGGGTATTTTACAATGGTAAATGAAGTACTCAACCTTAGTTTCAATCAGATCCATTGTAACGTTTCATCAAAGTCTTATAACGTATATTTCGTAAAAGTAGATAATATTCGTTTGCACATTTAGAAAACTTCTTTTTTTATTTTTTTTTATTTACCGCCGTTATATTCTTTACATAATGCTGTAGAAAATGAGATTTATGTTTTGTATGAACAATTAGACATTCATGTTGGGATTTAATCTTCAAAGAAAAAAAACTGGTAGGACTTAATCTTTGAAGAAAAGAAGCTGCAAGGGAGAGACGCAAAATCCTGCCTAATCCTTTGCCCTTGTAGAATAATGTATTAAAACCATTGTGTGGTGAGATTATTAACAAGCGTGGTGCAGGTTTATTACGCAAAATATCAGTTATTTATTTTTATATTTGTTAATAATATATTTAGTACAAAATAAAATTGTCGATTTTCTGACATCCTCTTACATAACGAAGAACATAAACATTAATAAGTTTAATTGAAAATGACACATATATTTTTATTACCTTACATTAATGATTTTTTTAACTAAAAGTATAAACTTTTACCATTCAAATTAAGGAGAGGTGTTTGAATTAAAACCATTTGGATCAATTTGGTCGTTAACTTTCACACTAAATCAACATTGTATAGACTTTTTATGTTTGTTTAAAGGCAAAATACTTATCAGTGATCATTGAATCATAAGAAAAGGATGACAGGTATAAAATGACGCTCTAATAGCGTCAGATGGAAAGGATCAAGAGAGGCTTTTTAGCAAACATGACAGGGAGGTAAATAATCAATGACTATTTAAAAAATGTAAATTCAGCTAGTGTACATCGGGATGCCACGCTAGTACTCACTATAGTTGAACTATTGATGGGAAAATTCTCTTACTACCTGTAAATACAATAATACTGGGACATAATATATTATTGACACCACGCTCTTCTTGTTTTGATAATTATTGTCTCTTTTACACATATTGAGTAATATTGAATTGTATATTTTATTTGAACTACACAGTGAAATATAAACACAAATCGTTTAAATATTTTATTAGAGAAAAAGATTTTTTTCCCAATTAAATACATCAGAAAATGTGTCGTCAATTAGACGTAATTTTATGAATAAATTCATTAATATGATTAACAGGTTTCAATATAGACAACATTGAACAACAATATTTTCTCTAAAAACAATTGCATAAAATAGTTGTGTATGTATTGCGACGAGTCACATTTACCACTATAAAATATACGTTGTATCGGTACGGAATTTCCAATCAATAACGTTAATGACAAGAATACAATTTTAAGACAGTTTAATAAAACCATAATAAAAGAACAAGAAGGTTAATAAATAAGAAATCATCCCACGATATTGTTCTTATCGTGGAAAACACAAACAATTTAATAAGCCTTAAGATAATTTCATGGTATTTCGGTTTGTTTTCCATCAAAATAAAAATTGACAATATTTCGTAATAAAATAAGATTGGAAACTATATATAAACAATACATTTTAATTAGGGGTTTTTTTAACAAAATAAAATATTGCAATTTTATTTAAAAATTATTTAATTTACGAATTAATAGTCAAGCAGTTTTCATAGAATATCAACTAGTTATTAATTGTTCTAGTTAGTCATCTTGATGAAAGTATATACAGCCTTATCGTAAAGCTTTGTCGTTAAACTTATCTGAAACAAAATATTTTAAAACAGTTATCAATATCTTGTTTAAAGAATCAACCCAACGGCAATGAAAACCAAACTGGTAATTCCTTTGTGTGCATATAAAAGATATCTTCTTTTTTACTTTGTCACAAATAATTTACTAGTAGGGAGGTTTCCTTTAAAAAAAACGAACTCTTTCAAAATATTTTCTTCTTGGGTGTTTATTGTTTCCATAACATACTTCTTTATGTAATATACGCTATTTTTCATTGAATTTTAATAAATACACAATTTAAAATGTATTGTGTTTTCAATTTGTACTAAATATATTCATTTCAGAGTTATGTTATTTACATTTAAATATTTATTACCTCTTCTTCAAGGATTTAATTTTACTTCAATTTTATATCCATGCGTAGTTTTAAAACTATTGGAGAGGTTTGGACACCACAAATTCAGTCGGAAAATTAAAAAGGCGATCAATTTTAAAGTTATATATAATTTTTAGTATATAGTTCATGTTTACCAACTAAAAAATATATAATCATCAACTAAAGTTAATGATGTGGTTTTCACAAATAGTTTTAGTAATTAGAACATATATCAGCCTATATATTTAGTATAACTGGCAATGATAATATATTATTGGCAAAACTGAGATGTAAAAATGAGCCAATATACAAGAAAATGATGCATAAACATGGAGAACTTTCTCACTAACTCATCAACATAATTTAGAAATAAATCAAAATTAATCACAACCAAAAATATTAGTTGTTCAATGAACCAGTGAAAATAAACAACGATTTTCCTTTTTTGAGTAAATTATTAAATAATAAAGTCATGAACTAGTTTATCTTGATCCATAAATCCCACCTCAATGTAAATCGTAATTTATTGAAATCTGACATTATAGTCGACAGTCGAGGTTCGTTTTTCTCAATCATTCCTGAATCTTAACACTTCTCAAACGGGTTTGAGTCATTTGAGATTTACAATTTAAAGTATGGCAGGTTATTTTTACTGAAAACTCATGAACCGGCGTTTTAAGAGATGACAACCAATATATTTTAGTTATGTCCTTAGATACACTTCAGTAAAATGGTATAAAAATCATTATAATTTGAGAAAATTATAATTTTATATTTTTTCTTATATTTAAAAATTTGAATTTTATATGTTTATAATACGTCCACATACAAAATTGTATTAAAATCGGTCCAGATTGAGTACTGCAGTCAACAACTGACAGACGGATATTTCAGCAGAAAACACAACATGAAATTTTAACCCAACTACTATTATGTGAGAAAGTTAAATACAAAAGACATTTTGGTCCTAATATGCCAACGTATCAACTAAAAAGTGATTACTTTTTATGTAATCTTTGTGTTTGTTTACAAATGATTACTTAATTGAAGACTTTGTCAATCATCTGGTACAACGAACATTATATTATAAAGCACAAATTTCTTTGTCTACAGGGACTTTCCATTACATAACTGTTCTGTTATAAGTTTGCTTTTACACGGAAAGGGCGGGACAAATAATTCCCCTACAACACATCTCTAGATAGCGGCTGCACTGTTTTTGTCTGTCCAATTGAAAGCTAAAATAAATACGTCATACATTAGAGGGTGGGCATGAAAATATTTGTTGGGTATTTCAAAGATAAATTAAAACTTGATAAATATTGATTATCTAGTTTTATTTCATTTTACATTAATTTTATTCTTAATGTAGGAAATAATTGATAATATAGTTTAAAATAGTGGTATTCAAAAATCTTTGAATTTGCTTTGAAATAACTATATATAGTTATTCAAAAAATAAGAATCTTTCTCCCATCTTTATAATTGTTATATTTTTAATTTTTACGGCATACATTATTATTATTATTATTATTATTTTTTTTTTTTTTTTTTTTTTTTTTTTAAAGAGACACAAAACGAACTATTTACAATATTTACTTTCATGACGGTTTTTCTTATTATTGAATATTAAATTTTATTTGGATGTTTGGCTACACATCCATTTCCAGTAATCCTAGCTTCCGTGACCTCCGAATGTACCTTCCCCCTATTTCATATAATGAAATAAAAATTCATCAATGACATTGTTGTATCCGCAATGAAGACAGACAAGATAATTCTAAAAAAATGAATATATTTATGAATAATTTAATTTTACAATCGAGAAATAAAAGTTTATCTAATTCATTTATTCCTTATTTACTTGTGGAAAATA
This sequence comes from Aphrophora alni, assembly GCA_963513935.1. Classification (NCBI taxonomy): domain Eukaryota; kingdom Metazoa; phylum Arthropoda; class Insecta; order Hemiptera; family Aphrophoridae; genus Aphrophora; species Aphrophora alni. The sequence goes on along the minus strand of OY740774.1, from coordinate 95,202,709 downwards.
TTTCGTTTCATCTGGGACATTTCGCCTTAATTGATTATTTCTACAAAGTCATTGATTTTAGATATTTTCCACAGATCTGTAATCTGATTTAAAACAATCTAAACTCAAGGCAAAGATTAATTCAATAATTAATTACTTAATTAATTCACTACATTAATTCTCTAATTAAAATTTTAATTTTCACTTTTATATAATTTTATTAATTTTTTAACTAAGAACCTTTTCAAATCATAAGCAAGATTTTTTGAGATTTGTGTGTTTTAATCTCAGGCAATTAGATATGATCCTTGCGTAGAATTAAATTCCAATTTCATCAACTTATACTTTAATTATTGTATTTATTTTAATATGAATTAAAGGTTAGAAATACATTGAATGTTAAAAGTTAACTTAGTTTTGTATTTGGTATTTAGAAAATAAGTAAGTATTTTGTCAGCATTATAGATTGTACAATGTAGTAGTGTATAAAGTATGTCTCTTAAATTGAGAATTTTTTTTTGTATTTTGACAGATTCAACAAGGCTAGTGACATGAGATTAAATTTCCTGCTATTAAAATTGGAAATTGTATGTTGCAATGAAAATGATAAAATAAAATGAAGATAATTATTACAAAAATTTAAAAAACTTTATTGTTAGAATAAAATTGGTATTTGAATGATAGTTGCAATTGAAAACGTTTTTATCAACTATAAAATAACGTAGTTCCTAACTTTCAACCATATTTTCCTAGTGATTAATTGGAAATCTACATCGTTCCTTATATTTTTGACATTCAGCGACAAAATACATTTTATCGATTAATAACGTTATACAAAATTAAAACGTTATTTATTATTGAAATAATTATTAAAATAGTTTCCAGGTACAAAAGTTGCGGGTGTTTTAAATCGACGACTTTGGAAGCAAACTGTGAAAATGGAAGATTTCCATAAAGGTCAAGGGAGTCGTCTCAAACACAAGTAGGCCTATTATACATAAAAGTAGTTGAGATAAATTACTACAGTCTAGACATATTAAATCATAACAATTAATTAGACTAGAAGATGTGTGACTTTTCTAAATAGTTTCATTTTGTACGAATTAAAAAAAAAAAGTTCAATTTATTCATTGCTGCTTTGTTTTTAAACCTTCAAACTTTTTATTGCTCTCTGGAGACTAAGTAAGAGATGAACAATTGTTTTATTTTTGTTGCGTCTTTACTTTAAGACAAACTTTTAATTTATTGTTTGAACTAAGGAAAAGATACAATATTAATTTTTCTTGGACTATTTAAATTTTTATGTTTAGTAAAGATACGTAAGTCAAACTTATATTTTATTTCACTCCTAAAGTCGTGTGTCTTATTTAACGATTTAAGATGGTTTAAAATATTTATAAACTATTTCAATAATTATGTTTAAATTATGTTAATACTGAATAGTTAGTTATTATGTTCTGTTAATGTAAGTTCCTTAAATATTTAGAAAATATAATTAACTGATTATAATATTAAATTGCAGAAGAAAAAACAAAAACACATGGTATTTAAACGATTAAAAATATATATTTTATTTAAAAAAATGTGTATTCAAAGAAATTATTTTTTCGAAGTCTTTTTTTAACAAAAGTTCTGTTTGGACAAGTCATAAATCACAAATTCACCACGGTTTTTTGTGTCAGTGTGTGCACCTAACGTATGGTCATGTACGATCCCAACAACAACATTATTAATTGGAGCTCCTGTGTCAATCTGAGTAAACTAATTATCTAGTTAATTAATAGAGTTGACTAGTTCCTAATTGGAGAATTTTTATAAATTATTTAAGTTAATATTGAGTATACCTTATAATACCTTACTGACCAATTGTCACAGGTTTTGAACTATGGATTTTGAAGTTATTTACACAATTTTCCCACTAAAAAGACAAATTTGTGAGAGAGTAGTTAGTTAAAGTGAATAAGAGAGGAAAATGCTGGTTTTATTCTCCCTTGTAGTATTATAAATAATTAGGACCCTTTTAAAAGAACTTCATTTGTTTGACATTTTCACTTATCATTCACATGTCAGAGAGTTTTGTTGATTTTAACAAAGTTTAAAAGAAAGACGGTTTTATCCTACAAAATTATTGATTGTAAAAATCTTTCTTAAATATTCCACTAACACATACACAAAGTAATCAGATTTTGACAAGGGTTTTACACGTACGTACAAAGTGAGGAAAACTTCCACAGTCAGATCACGTAATATGTTTATTATTCACACTCGTTAACTTCACAAGTCGGAGCTCACTTTGTCAAAATTGAGTTATAACTTTCAGGACATGTCTTTCAAAAAATGCAAATTACTTTACTTCTCGAGTTAGGCTTACTATAATGTATTCTTAGCTGTCGATATGTGTAGCTTTAAAATATATGAAAATCGTTATTAAAGATTATTGTTCAAACATGTTTTTAGATTGATAAATATATTCATATTAAATGTTGAGATTGACTTATGAGAAAAATTACACAGTATATCAAACACACACAACACAATTGTCACATAAAATACGCCTAAGTATCAGACGCGTTTCAACGACAAGGTCGCCCTCTTCAGTGATACACGAGCTACACCAATCAAACTATAATTTAATATAAATTTACATCAACTTAAATTGTTTTACAAATTATTATAATTTGAAATTCAACTCTCACGTATCTACTCATGTGTAAAATAATGTTGCGAACTATTACAGAATAATTATATATGTTACTAAAAGTACATTATAAAGAGTCAAAATGAGATGTCAAAATATAAATTGCGTGTTAGGATAGAATTTCAAAAAGAGATTAGGTTGAGTGTAAACTCATTATTACATTTTGAAGAATTGACGTGTATCAGATCTATTGACAATTTACCATTGCGGAAGCAATGTGAGCTCTCGTCAGATCAATTTGTCTTACATTCGAGATACGTTTTCCCAATATATAAAAGATTAGACAAATTGATACTAATTTTATTGAATTATAATCCTTGAACATTATTCTATTATGAAACTTATTGCCTATCTATGTTCCAGTATATGTTATTTAATAATTAGTTCAAATACGTGCTAAATAAAATAACAATAAGAAATATCTGGTATCTTAGAGTTGTGAATGTTGTAGGCAATTACGAGGATATCAATAAGTCGGTTATCGTTTAATCGACTTTTCAAGAAATAATTTTTTTGTTAGTCGTTAAAAAATAAATATTTTTTGCACGATTCTATTTTTTTGTTAAGTTAACGGTTATCGATATATTTAAGATTAAAAAATATATTGAACTGTCACCATTTGAACTTTAGGAAATAAAATGCTTATTCTAAGTACAATTGTAAAACGTAACATAAGAAATTTGTATGTCAAATTTGAACTCAATGTCTCATTTATATCCAAAGTTATATATTAATTTTTTTTAACAAAACAAATTGTCGAACAGAAGGGAAATTCGCCAAAAGAACGTAAACACAACCCTTCACAAAAAATCACCTGCGTAACAAAAATACAAGACGACGTTTCGCTGACTAAGTTATCATCATCAGATGCTATATGCACACGAACCTCACTGACATAGTGATATTTTTATTTATTTTATTATTATCATTTTAAAAATTTATTTTTAATTAAATATATATATATATATAATATATATATATTTAAGGTTCTGTTATTGTTCGTTTGGTTTTTGAAGTTTCCACAAGTGTAAATATAATATCGAAATACTAAGTAAAGTAAAATTTCTTTTAAATTTAGTTTAATGGCAAGGAAAAACTTCAATAATTTCTAGACTTTATATTCAAGAAACAGATGTTAGTTTACATCAAAATTATTTCAAATAAAATGACAACAGTATTACAACGCCAATGTGTTCTGTATCCTTATTTTAACAAACACTGAAAAAAATCATTATTCTTAATTTTTAAGTAGAACTGATAACGCCAAGTTTCGGGAAACAGGGAAACTTTGAGTTTTACAATTCTGACTAATTAAGCACAATGTAAGTCGAATCTAACTTTATTCAGAAAAATAAATTACTTTTACTTAATTTTATCTCTGACGAGAATTCAACTAACTTTTTAAAATTTTCAGTGAAGTATTGTCTTAAACTGGTAGACTGAATGTAATTTTTTTCAATCTTCTATAATGGAAACAATTATTGTGCTGTATACACTTTAAAGTGTATTTATTGTTTATATTGATATTTTTTATTTAGCAATAAATACATTCCGTATTGTACATTATGATTTTCATTGCACATTTAAAGGCTTTTTTGTTCTTAATAACTTTAGTTCTAAAATCGTTTACACTTAGGTTTTGTAAATTAGTAACCTTAAATGGAAATTGTACCTAACATTTTATGAATCGATTGTTGTGTTTTCAAATGTTTTAATAACGTTTAACTTCAATACAATAACAATAAATAAACTTTATTCAAACATTTTGTAATATCATAATTAAATACTTATTAAATCTTTACAAAATGTGTGTTGTGTAGGAAGTTACATGAACTATAGTCCCAAAATATAAATGTAGATTAAAAACTCCTAAATACATAATCATTTATTATATGATTTATATAATAAGCTTTATTTATATGATTTATATAAAAGTTTTATAAGTTTTTGGAACCATTATTTCAGTGACAGAAAATTTCCCAAAACCTCATTAAAACACTAACAACACAAAGACTGTATAGTTATATTTATTCTAGGTTATGTATATTTCTATAGCACTGATATCATCTTCAAAGGTACAATCCACACTAACCTTAATAACTACGACTACTACTGCAGGGATACCACCTGCCCGTCACATGATCCCCTCGACCAATCACAGTTGGCCTCGTCACACATCATGCCAATAGGCCTGCTTCTTTCGAATACATGGTACGAATATAAAACTAACCTAACTAATGGAGTATATTAACCACAGTGCTCTAGTTATTCATATGATCATTATTTCAGTGTTTCCTGACATTTTATCAATGCATAATTTTTACGAAGAACTTGAAAGTATAATTAATAGCCGTGCTCTGTATAAAGTAACTAAGAATTATTCCCCAAAATGGAAATTCTTACATTTTAATGGTTAGTGTCTGAACAAGTAATCGGAATACAAGATTAAGAAAAGACCTTTATTTTGATTAGAATTCCGAATATTTATGCAGATTTTTTGAAGATCGTATATTTATTGGAAAAGAGAAACAAAGTTTAATGAATCATTATTTTTTCTAGAATTTATAAATGCAGTATATTTTTTATAAAGAAAGAAAGAATAGATTAATATACATTAATATTTATTTAAAGTATTTAAACATAAATAAAACATTAGAACATTTAATTTGAGTAATTGTTTTAAATTTTGACTTGTGAAAAGTTTTGTCCATAATTTCTGAAACCAATTGGTGGTCCTGAATATGTAAAATGCTAATGTCAAATAATTATCATTAAAAGTAACTGTTACCTTACCTTACATGATGTTACAATGAACCATGTGATTGGATCACGTTTTTAAGATCGGGTAGGTTTATTTATCATATCAAAGTACTGCTAAAGTAAAGAAAATATTTATAACCACTTAAGCGTATCACTAACTAAAAAGTCTGTATAATACATCGATGAGTTTCTCTATTACTTCTACATGGATTTAGGTTGATATAGAATGGTCCTTCATTACCACTTTGTGAATATTTTTAATAATTGTATATTTAAATAGCTTTAGCTTGTCTCAAAGTATTCGTTTCAAATTGAGTTTTTAAGACAGCGTTATTATTTTTTTAGACGTTTTTTGATGCTGAAACGTATTTTTTCTTCTTTTTTTACAAGCAATTTGCAAACAGGTTTTCGTCTTTATTTGCCATATTTTATCATAAGTAGAACTTAATCGGAGATTATGATATCTTATGACTTTTGTGTGTTTTATCGATAAGCACCGAAGAACAATTTTTGGGTAAATGGCAACCAGTAGGTTTTGTTTTTGTCTTTAGACCCTATAAAATGTAATCTATTTAGCTCTCCTAGTTTTTTTTTTTAGTAGAGCACTTGTCAGAAGGCAGACAGACATTATTCAATCAATTAGTTCATTTGCCAAAATTTGGCATCTTCTTTTTGATCCACTGATATTTATACTGTGGGCGTTGAGAAAGTATAAAGTTGTAAATTGTAACATATTGTAAAATATTGTTAATTTATAGTATAAAAAGTGTTGTGATCTTCTATATAGAAGCGCTCACAATAGTTTAACATGAAGTCTTAACCTAAAGGAGTAATTGGTTACTAATCTTCGAACAATTAGTATATTACAGTGAGAAAAAACATTTTGTATCATTATCTATAAATAAATATGTACAAACTGAGTTATTGTGGGTGTTATTCAAGGCCAGGATAACCTGTACCTTCATGTATATAAAAAAGACCGCAATTTTGAAGTTGAGTAATCGATTTAAATTTTTATAAATTTATCGATTGTTTCTATTGAAAAAAACAACATATATTTCTATTTTCGATTAACTCCATACACCTAACCTTTTTCTTAAGAAACATATAAAGCAATGTCGAATATTCATTCTAACATATTTTTGTATTCCTATAAATTGACAGAATTTTACTACTAGGATGCTATACTGTTTAAATTTACTATATACAAATTTTATTTTAAGTAAAAATCCTTTAGATATATTTAGTCGGTGCATTTAAACTCTAAGTCTCTACTCATTGTACTCTCCTCTAAATGAAAATTCATTGTACTTTGAAATATTTATATTAAAAATAACATAACTTTGCATAGCTGGTAGACAAAACAAAAATATACCATCGCTTGGAAGACTTTGTTGGCACAGAATATTCCTGAAGATGGAGTTGTAAAATATAATAAGGTTCCAAATGAAAATATGATTCCTCCTTTCTGGCTTGTTAAGAAAACGTCTAATATTATTTTCTCTTTAGCATTGAGCAATCTGTCGTTATACCCATATTATGAAATTACTTTCACTAATTATATTATTTGTTTTTATTGATCAAAGTATTTTGATATTTTATTTAATTTAGAATCCTAATTGGTTATTACGACGTTATATACTGTACGTTTATACTACCAATTTCTTATTTGTTTCTATTAATTTATTGAAGGATAAGGGTGTTTATTTTCGTTAAAACCGTTTGGTACATCAAAATTCTCTCGAAAAGTGAAAATAAATTAAAATTTCACAGAATTATAAATAGCGTTTTGGACAGTAAGATATTATTGTTTCTATTTTTTTTAAATCTCTATTAAAAGATATTGAGTGATATTGGCATATCTTTTAAAATACTAACAATATGATAAACAACAAATATTACTTTTACTAGAGCAGTATATTTTCATCTAATTTCAGTTTGTACACCAAAAAAAAATGTATCCAAATTCATACTTACTTCAATAATGCATCCCTTGATTTACTTCATCGGTTTAATGAATATTTATTAATTTGAAGTGAAAAAAAAATCCAGAAATATAACAAATTTTCGTGACAAATCAAAGTTAAATAATGATACACAGTTGTGTTAACATTGCGAGGAGTTAACTTTTATCACCATGCGATATTTTATTTGATAGATCGCTATGACATTTCAAATAATCCACCTTAAAAAAGAAAATACAGTTTATGTGAAAGTTTACTTAGAAATTTTAATACAAAATACCAAAAGATTAAGAAGATCAATAAAGTACACATTTCTTCATTTTTGTGAATAGACAAACAATTTAATAAATATTTTTAATCTAAATACATGGTATTAGGAATAGTTTTGGTTTGAAATATAAATAAAATATGTTTTGCTCTAATTTAAATGGTAATAGGGGTTGTAGTTATATTTACAAATAAACATTAAATTAATGAGTGTATTCTGTAAAATACCATATTTAAATAAAATCAGTAACTCTTGTTTCTATCCATCATAGGGATGTTTGCAATAACACTGTAAACAAACTGTAAATTACAATTCGTAATGAAAACTGTATTTATTTTACGAAATTATTATTTAAATTGAAATTCGATTGAACAATTTTTCATGGAATATTAACTAGGTAGAGTAGTTATAATTTATCATTATAAAAACAACTATTTTATTTGAAAGCTGTTTCACTCAGAGAATATATAAAAGTAAAAATAATAATTACCAAATCCACAAATTTGTTTTATTCTATAAGTAGCCTTCTTGATTAAACATGACAGTGCGATAACCTAAAGTTTCGTCGTTCAACTTTTCAAGAACAAGTTGTCACAGAAAATTACTAACTACCACCTCGCCCCACAATAGCTTGTTTGAAGAATAAACTCAACAGTAGTACAAAGGAACTTATATTTATTTTGCGTTCTTAGGTTTTGCTTCAGATAAATTTCTTTTGATTACTTTGTCACAATTTGTGTAACAATATTGGACGTTTTCAAAGAATTTATCGTTGGTTTACCTTGATTTTTTCTTAAAATATATTCCATAATTACATTAGTTCTATTTAAGATTGCATATACTAAATACGCAGAAATATGCTACCTTGCCTAGTTAGTTAAATTATAGAGAAATATACAACCCCCTCCCACCCCCAATAAAATTTGGTGAAACGAAACAAATATAAAATGTAGAATTTATCCCCATAAATAAACAGTGAGTTTAGAATACAATTTCATGGTGTGATTAACATTTTCTGACACTGGGACTTTAGGTTGAATATTTGGGGATTAGGTAACACTTCTAGAGATTTTATATAATTTAAGCTATATGGAAATAAATTTTATTAGTAGTAATACTAATTTTATTACAACTTAGTCAACGTTGCTGTTGTCATATATAAATACTTATTATCCTTTGAGAAATTTTTTTTTTCAATTGTGCTAAATTGAAAATTTAAAACAACTGAATATCGTCGGTAAAGTACTAACACAAAAAATCGTTTATTTTACTTCGAGAAAATGTATTCAGTACAATTTATATTTATGGAGAAAGTTTTAAGAAGTGGTTTTAAATAAACACTTCAGACTGTCGTTCCAACTGTGAAGTATAAAGTTTAAAGTTGTTTTTATAATTTATGGTGGTTGGTTGCCATTAGTCTTCATCTATAAGTTGTTTGCATATCTTTATATAACTTAAACTTTGCAAAATAACACACGTTACAAAATAAAGACAGAATTTAATAACCAGAGAAACATAAATAATTACAGAACACAGTATAGAGAATGTTACGAAAGAAAATAGTAAGTTTACTAACAACGTAATCAATCATGTGGTGCTATGAATATTTATTATTACCTTAACCATAATAATAATAATAATTAATAAATAAATAAAGCTTACAACAAATTTGTATGTTTCCGTTGTAATAATTTAAGATTGAAGTGCCTATGTATAGACGTACTTTCATAACGTATTTAAATTCAAAAATAATGTTCAGACATTATATAACAATGTGGTATATTTAAATATATTTATTTATTTTCATATAATGTTACAGTATTAATTCATATTACTTTAGTTTGAGTTTATTAGATGATACTTTATGCCTGAAATGTACTTAGGGGTATTCATCCCTAATAAAGAAAAGCCACCGGAATATCTGACGATACAATATCTACTCTGATTCTCTTTTAGACTTTGCATTAGTCATTTAGCCTTGTATATTGTGGTTAGATTAACTTATCGGTTACAATATAGGGAAGGATCCAGAAAGAAGGTAAGAGGAGTTGTCATAACCTACATTTAGCTCCAAATGAATGTAACTATATTTTCTAAATACAACTATTTACTAAAAACTTTAATAAAGGCTATCATTTTCTAATCTATGTACCACTTCTATGTAAGGTTTTGGACTATTATTTCAGTATTTGTTGACAATTAAACTGTAAATAATTAAACGAAATACCTGGACGTATAATTAACAGCATTGCTGTCTACTCTCTCTGTGTGTATATAAATATATATATATATATATATATAAACTAAATATTATTATCATTCCACAAAATGTTAATTTTTCCATTTCGTTATTTTGATTAAAATTAATAATATTTATTCAGAGTTCAAGATTTATATTTAATATTCAATGGAAAAGAAGAACACTCTTATTTAATAAGACGGTTGACTGAATCATTACTTGTTTCTTGAATTCGTATAAAAAGTTGTATAATTTTTTGTAACTAAAGAAGGAATGAATTAATAAAAAATATTATTTATTTGATGTATTTTATCAAATTTTTTTTTTAATATTTCAGCAATTATTTCAAATTTGACTTGTGAATATGATTCAGATGTTTTCTCAAATCAATTTGTGTGATTTACTAATTTGTAATATTGTACATATGATGAACTTATTTGTATAATAGATTAGCATACAATTTAAGCTTTGTTGTATTCACTTTTATTAGAAATAAACTAATCCTATTACAATTTAGAATGTAACTATCTGTGCTAAATATTTATTTATAAAAAGGGAGTTTAATTTAACCATTATGTGTAGCCTAACCCTTGTTTTTCTGCTTTCATTAATTCAAAACCTACTTAACCGTTGCCAGGAATTTATGTAAACACTCTATGCACTATAAGACAGTATATGTTTCTACAGTATGTACATTCACTAGTTAAATTTTATGAATTATAAATAATATTTAATTAACATAATAACATATAAACATAATTACATAAGTCTTGTTTTAAATAAATTCATATAACCCTGTGCAACGTGCAAAAATTGTACTCATGCAAAAATATTCGTTTTGAAGTCCAAGAGGATGAAAATATGTTTTTTGGATTGACTGTCGTCTGTTTGATGTGTGGGTGGGCCGCTGGCTGTCTTGTGAGACCAGAACCTGCTTGCGGGATCAGTCATTCAACGGCAAATAGGGCGGTAAGAAAAACTACCAAGAAAAAGCACATCTAACGATGGAGACATTTTCCTAGCCAGAGATTGAGAAGCGTCTTCTCCCGGGACCAGATCCTGCACAGACAAAGGTGCTGGCTCAGTATGACAAAATGTCCCTGAGAGAGATCTTTATCATGATTACAGGACGTATTTATATCCGAAGTCACTCAAATAAGGTGGGACAACTACCTACAAATCTCACCTAACTGTCGTCTTTTCGGTCTCGTACCTGAGACTTTAGTACACAATTTGCTTGATTATAAGATCCTGGTGCTCAATAGAAGGTACCACAACAACCAGGGAATATAAACTTTGACAAGAACACCCTGCACAAGATCCTGTAGCTTGTTCGAGGTACTGGGGTCGGTGTAAGGTGAACAAGAAAGGGGAGCACAATAGTCAAAGTTTCAGAAGAAAATTAGAGCTTCAGCAATATGTCCCCAAGGGAAAAAAACGTTTTCAATACAAATCAAAATTCATTTTCAATTTTTGAATGAAAATTTAGCGAAATTACAATTATGTCGATGATTAGTTTTGATTCATTTTTATTTATTCATGGGTGATTAGGTCGGGTTAGGTTAGGGTAGGTTTGACTAGGTTAGGTTAGGTGACTAGGAACGTTCGTGCAATCTTTTTGCACAATATATTAAAATTATTTGTACTAATTGAAAATATTGCATGACTAAAATAAAATTTAATAATTTATTAATTTAAATTCAAATATTACATTTTAAACATTGTAATATCTTTCAGTTTTATTCATTAGACTGTTTTATATTAGTTGGATGTTTTTTAGATTTTGTTTGTATAAATAAAATGTAATTTATTTTTCCCCGTCAATGTAATTGCGAAACTTTATAAGATTTAAAGCTGTAAATGCAAGCAAAAAGTGTGTAATAAAACTGGGTAATAAATTCCACCGTTTTCACAATCACTAAACCTTAATAATGAGTTTAATTAAAAGAATATACGTTTGTTCTTTGTAATTAAATACACGTTGAAAAAGTTTTAATTATATAACAATTGTTTTTTACCCAAGATAAAATTATAGATTTAATTAGTTGTATTTATGTTTAGAACTTAAAAACTGTTGTGAATACATCGCTGATTAACAAGAAATGTTACACTTACGAATTGTATTAAAGGTCGCCAATGGTTTTAACTGGACTTTTGTTGTTGAAGAAGATTCAGCAACTATCACGTCAGTGATAAAAATGTTGATCCAACAATAATTGAAAACTAAATGGAAGAGTATAAAGAGTTACTACACTTTTGTATTCTGTTTTTCAACTATTTAGACATATTCTTAGATTAAAGTTATTGGGTAAAAATGGATTTTTTTAATATTATTAACATGGTTTAATCGAATTATATGTGTATATATTAATATACTAATATAAGAATTATCTAGAGTGTAAATAAACTTTCGATGTCAAGTGATAAACCTGGATCATAAACGTGAAAAACAATAACATACTCTAATAGCTTAGGACTATGTTTTAAACGAATGTGTATCAATAACTTTAAAAATAGCTCAGCTAAAAGCTCTATTAAGCAATGCTGGTAATTTTACTTCAATGCTCTAAGTTTATCACTTGATAACGACAGTTGCTTATACTTTTCAACGTGGCCGATTTCTTTTGATTTTACCATTTTTTTTTGAATTTACAACACGGATTTTTAAGTTATGTGAAAAATTAACTACGGTCTTCAATTTAAAGTTTTTCATCAGATTAATACTTTATGATATACCAAGTGTGCCCTTGATAACATAATTACTCTATATCAACTTTAATGAGTTTTATAAAGTTTAAGTTTTTATGAACATTGTAATAAACATTACATTATTGTATAATGTGAGCATATTATCATGGAATCTGTTTATATTAATATGTTTAACGTCATAAAAATGTTGAGATCGGACCTTTTAGATTTTTAATAGATATTGATGACATAAGTATCAGATATCGAATATAGATTAGTGCAGGCTTGAGCTATGTAGGGGGTAGTTATATTAGAGGTTATGCAAATATGTGTGGTGTTCGAGTTTCAATAGAAAGTGACTTATTTAGTTAAATTTCAAAATAATATATTTTTTAGAACTTGTAATAAATTTTATCTAATTTTTATTTTGAAGGAAAATAAGGAAGTACAATGTAAATTATTTTGCTTAATTTATAAAAATCAAAATATAAAAAATGCGTTCTTAGTCAAATTTTTAATGTGCGTTTCAATAGAAATTTTAAAAAGGTGCAAAACCGTGCACAAACTTTCTCACTCGCCCATCCACAAAATCAAATAAAAACGAATGAAAAAAAAACGCCACTAATAATTCCGTAGTTATCAGAAAGAAGTGGCAATAAATTATATTTAAATAAGGGCTAAACTAATTTAGGTTGTGCAATAAATCAGTTTGTAGCATAAATCTTTTTTATTTAAATCAAGTTCATTATGACAGCTGTAAATGTTCATTTTTGTTTTTTTATAAATTATCCCTGAAGGAAATTCACTTTTACTTCCAATTTGGTACACTGGTAAGGTCCATTAATACTCACTTTTCCCCCAAAATTTTGAAATAAATCGGTATTGATGGTTTTGAAAACCTTTCCTCTTTTATGCCATCTCTAATGATGATTTTGTTTAGAATTTTTATTTTAATATCCAGCATTTAATGGCCCGGATCATGGTTTTTTTTGCCATTATTCTATATCCGTAAAAGGTTTTTAGTTACAATTTTGCACAGTGAGTGTCATTAATATACATATTATTGAAATTTCAATTAAAACGTTACAGCCGATTTTTTATAACAGTTCTTTTCACATATTTTTATTTTTTTTAACGATAAATCTCGAACCAGCATTTATGAGATGATGTCAACCACTAAGTTTTCATCTAGGGAGAGTCTATGTTTGATCAAAATTTCATGAAAATCGATAGAGACGATTTTGAGAAATTGTTTATATGAAATTTGTTTTTATCAGATATGCAAATTATAAAAAAAAATTGAGGGAAACAAAACTTTTCGAGATATGCCTAAAATATCAAAATTCGCTTGTGGCGTTTGGTCTGTAGAATTCAACACATTTTTAGAGACGACTGGTTGATAATTGTCCCAAAACTCTTTATCTGATTCGGATGACCTCGAAACGAACACGTCTGGAAAATTTCTAGATATAATATCTAAAATAATAATGTTACCTTTTTAGAAGTCCTAAACAATTAACGAGTATTTATAAAGGTTTTTATTAAAATATTAATGATTTTTTATTATTATTATTTTTTTTTTTTTCTTCAGATATTTACAAGTTCATATTTAACATTATCAAAATATTGCATGTGTAATACAGTAATATGAAAAACTGTTAACAACGCTGAAAACATAAGAACACTACAATTCAATATGGATTTCATTAACGCTTTAAAATGAGGTGTCAAGAGAACATATTTATTGTAACTGTCGTTATATTCCAAAGGTAATGGTGAGATCAGCCTATAAAAGAAGGATTAAGGAGATGTTGATTTCCTCTGAAATTTTTGCAGGCTTGAAAGATTTAGAGGTTGAAAACTTGGATGGGCACTCTGGGGTGCGACTTCGCGTCCCTTTGGACTGACACACTGGGTCACTATGGAGTGCATTGGAAAGGAATACAAATGTGTTGCTAATACAAAAGGAGTATACTTTATAATGAGATGAGAATACTTAGGATATTACCCCCTCCCCGTCCCAGTATAACTTGAACAAGGTGGTGAACTACAAATCTGAAAAAAAATTATTTGACTTATTTATGTATTTCATTTTTTTTTGTATGGGGGCGAATGCAACCTAATTTAAGTACATAATGAGAATGTGTAGCATATCAGTTTTAAAAGGAATTTTGTGAGATGTGTGAAAAACAATTCAATAGCCACTAAAAGATGGATTTAATTTTCATTGATTTCTCTTGATTAGAGTCCGTAGATAAAACCAAGGACTCTTTTAATTTCATGCGCATGTCTTACTGTCTGTAAAATTTAAAATGTCCCTTAAAAGGCTTCGACTTTCTAAAAGTAACAGTCATATATGCCCAGGGACCATAAGTTGTGTATTTTTCACAAACCTTTAACCTTTATTTTATTTGTAATTTTAATAGATATGTAAAAACATGTTTATATGTTTAGCATACTACAATTTTAAAGATACACATAAACAGTTACTCTTATTAACATAAAGATGTTAATGTTGTGGGTGAAACGAAGTTTTATAAAAAATCTGTTTCTTTGTTTTACCAATTTAACTCATGCTTTATTATTATTTGCAATTGATAATTTATTTTTCTGTTGATCACTCACAATCAATGTATGATTTGTTTTTATTAAGTAAGAGTTCTTTCCCTATAAAACGAGTTAAAGTAAAATAAAGAAAAAATCTACTTTTATTTTTAACAGCTACAATGTTTTTTTATATTTGAATAGTATAATATTAATGTCATTTTTTGTACTCCTATACATTTTCAGCCCAATCACTTGCAAAATAAAAGACCCATAGAAAATTAAATGTTAGAAACTCTTAGTTTAAAAAACACTGTATTATAATTTTTTAATTTATAATATTACGTACTAAAATATTAAAACTTATTTATTTTACTTTAATAATTTAAAGTTGTTTGTTAATCTCCATACTTGTAAGTTGTTTGGCTAATATCTCGTTATTGATTTTATAATGTATTTGTGAAACAATATAGTTATATAGAATCTAACTTTTAAATTGTCCTACTTTAAAACAATGTTGACAATTTAATTACTGTGAAAACATTCTGCACTCCTGTAAAGCTATGTTCGGAATTTATGTTTAACTAAACTATTATTATATTGAACAACAAACGACAAATTAATTAATAATTAGCTATCGTTATTTTATACGATAGCGTATTCACATTCCATCAGTTGAATTTTCATTGGTATAGTAGATGATATGAGTACAAACTAGGCATGTGTATTAAATATTCCTGGAATTTCGTTGGAAGGTTTTAAATAAAATCTCCTTTGATATTTTAATATTTAAATTAAATCGAATTTTATGTTTGATATAAACAGCACTTTATTTAAAAATTACACTAATAGAAATGTATTTAATTGTTTCTCTTAAAACAAATTCTTCATCTGAATTGCTCAATACCTATGAGTTTTCTTTGTTTTTACAAAATTTCGTTTTATTATTAAAAAAATATTTACATGCCAAATATTTACATGCGCTCGGTTTCATGGTTCGCGAACTACTGGCATCACGGTGAGGCCAAAGTTATCAGTTTATGGGTTGGTCATATCATTTATTTATATCTCATTGCCGTGCGCATGTAAGTAAATGTTAAAATCAATGTATACGTGTATATATGTGTGTGTATAGTGTTAATGTTTTTGTTATGTTTAATGTTTTAACGACCTCTACGGAGTGAAATTACTGAAGATGGAGGTACGACTCCGAAACG
The DNA here is from genome assembly GCA_963513935.1 of Aphrophora alni. Lineage (NCBI taxonomy): Eukaryota > Metazoa > Arthropoda > Insecta > Hemiptera > Aphrophoridae > Aphrophora > Aphrophora alni. Next base: position 95,186,352 of record OY740774.1, on the reverse strand, counting down.
CGTCTTTGTAATAAGACAAACACAAAGTCACATGACGGAACTATAAAGGTAATAAAAATAATTATTACTCATTATATTAAAGAGTAAATTTTTAGTTGTCACAATATAAGTTATAAACTTCAATATTTAAAACAACATAAGGAATTTTAAGGAGTAAATTTTGATAAATATTTAGTCCTTATTGGTAAATCTGCTTTTCTGGATAAAAGTTAAAATCAATGCCACAACATTTAATGAAGTTTAGTCAAATATTGACTACGAAATTAGGAAAAACTTTCGAAATGCTGCCTATGAGAATGTCTTAATGTAACTTTCAAACGTTTATATAGACTACACTGGTGTATAAAGTATAACATTTACTATAGTGATTCCCATGAATATAAATCATAATAAAAATGCTTAGCAAAAACCACCAATAATAAATTTAACTTATATTATTTAATGTCATAAATATATCTTATTGTACAGTAGATTTACTATTATTTCTTGGTTTGGAAATGTTTTGAGTGTCACATTGCGGTGTAGATAGTAGCCACATTGGGTTTGTAACAATGATTTATTGAATGTATTTAAACATCAAAGTGGCATGGACACTCACAGAACTATTAGTCAATGTGTTATTTACAAATTATGATATTCAGGTTAATAATAATGACTAAGGGCGAAACATAAGTAGCTTACAAAAGCTAATTTTACATAAAGTTCTGAATAGTTGACATCTTGTCCTTATCAAGTCTGATTGTCACCATGTAACTGTTTTATTTTAAAATTAAATTTGAATGAATTATAATAAGCCTGAAACGTAGAATATGTAGTTTACCAAAATACAAAAAGTAATGTTTTAGTGTAAAAAGAGGATTAACTGTACAACTGAACTTTAAGAGCTAGGCTAAAAACTCATTCATGTATTGCAGTAGCGTGACAATTAAGCCACACACCTATGAAAAATGCCTTCACAATATATATAAAAAAATAACGTATTTTTGGAACATAGATGAGCACATATAACATATAAGCATTCCAGGTGAGTATATATTCAAACTAACTGTAACCATTTAGATTTGTATTAATAAAATGACACTCAAATTATATATTTTATTATAACGTATAAATTAAATTACTTAATTATTTTTTTTAGATCCTTTTTTTCAGTGTTATATTAGTATCGTCTAATAAATATTTAACATTTCAAATATTTAATTACTTCACTAATTAATTAAACACACATTTAATTGCCTCATTTGAAATACAAACAATATTAATGTGGATATCTTATCAAAATGTGTTTTACTTGTTCCCTTTATGAAACACTATCACAGTCAGTGTCCTTGAAATCAAAGTTATCTGTTTATAGATGGAAGCAAACTAGGTTATGAACACATTGGATATTACAAATAACAGTAATCCCGGCAATCAGGTGTAGACAGATAGGATAAGTGCCGGCTATAATCTGACAATAAAGGATTTTATTTGGAATGAAATGGGATTAAACAAATGAAACAAGTTGAAGGGCGTGATTTTGATACAACCATACAGGCAGATTCTCTAAACAATTCCTAAAAGTTGGATTCTTGGGAGTTTTATAAGATATTTTATTGTATTGGAAAATCGCATCAACGAATATGATTTGTGCCATAACGGGACATGCCTCCCTAATTCGGTTTTTACCCTTCGAAACATACATTAAGGTAGGTTTAATTGCCTATATTATCGATTACCGGCGCATATTTACCCAATATGTTATCGTAGGGCTCCCCCATCATCGGTCTTGCCTTGAGAAAAGAGATAAAACCATCCTGTCCAGAGTGCATATAAAGTTCGATGATGAAGGGTGTGTTTAGAACTGGTAACTGTGATTAAACTTTTATCCCAAAGCTCATTAAAATACAATTTGAATAGGGTTATACGACCCTGAGCTAATTGGTGGCGCACTCGCGTATTTTAGATTATTAATAGTTAAAGACGTAATATGGATGATTAGGCCACCAGACGCATTAAATTATCAACTAATATTAACGTGCCCAATAAATGGACGAATATAGAATATGCAGCTGTCTGAAATCTCACCACATTTTACATTAAATCTAACGATTAAAATATGTATATATTAGTACTATTGTCTGAAGAAACCATCAATTTAAAATTCATATATTGCATATGTTTTAAATGAGTAGGAAGGAAAACATTAGTTTAAGATTAACTAGTTGAATACAGTCTATTGTGAAGTAATTAATTTCTAATTTCAAGATTTATAAATTGATGCTACCTCCAACATTTCCCAGACGTATAAAATTAAAAACAAAGTTGCCTGAAGTAAGATCTGAAATTTTCACAAGTGATTTTTTAGACACTGAGACCAGGAGTGCCTACATGTGTTTTCTCTGTTTTTTTTTTTTTTTTTTTTTTTTAGTATTGTACATACTTAAGAATTTTCTTTAAAGAATGATTTGTGAATTGTTTATAGTAAATTCGCATTCAATTTTGGTATATTAAAATACGTCTATTAATACTTCAATTTAGGTTATTTCTTACCCTGACTCTACTCCAGTTTCTGGTGAACCACCCATCATCAGGTAAATAAAACCACAATTTCAAACATACAACAATATACAAAGCACATTTCAATCCATTCGTAAGTTTTAAACCATTCGTTTAAACGTCCATGATAACACAATTTTTCGTGTAGTGTTGTATATTTTATCATAAAAATGTGATATTTGTGAAGTTATGAAAATCATAAGGACCGTAAGTGATTCAAACTAACCCAGTGGATGTGTTATAATATATACAAGACCTAACCGTAGATCTACTTCGTCGAGAATGTACTGATATACAGAATTACGTGGTTCAGAAAACAATTAAACATCCACCTGTTTTAAACAAACTTACTATATAGGGTCAGGCTCCTTGATCAATCATTTAATTTATCATTTTCTGCAAGGTTCATGAAACCAACTTTAGGGTATTAAATTTAGATGATCTACTTGTATTGTATGATATGGCTAAGTACAATCATAAACTTTTTTTATTTTTCACTCATGTGAATGACTTCTCACAAGTGCAGTTCAATTTTCATTAGTCCCTCTAACACCTTCCCAAGGTCATTGTTTTTAAGCTAAATCTTGCTTTTTCTTTCCGCCATTTTTCTCTTTACTGTTATCACTCATGTAAATGTTACGTCTTTATCATCTTATTACCCCAATAAATGATAACGGCGAAACATATGCTGCGTAATGAAGTGAACTTTGTGTAAAAAAACTAATTCATTACCTTTACTGTATAAAAAAATATTGTTTTAATTAAACAACAAAATATCACCCAATTAATTGATAAGATAAACGACTTACGCTGGAAGAAGTTAAACTGCATAGAATATATTATTTCCATATTTTATGATATATTGCAACAATGAATCATGTGGAATGGACGTGATAGGAATGACATATAATTTCACATTGTACTGTCCTGCAATGAACCCTGTTGTAGGATTTCAGAAAATGTAGGTTAATCTGATTACACTTTAGTTTATAAATGAAGTTTAGATAAGTCTTTCAAACCCAATTTAATTTCTTAGAACGTATTTTTTTATATTACTTACTAAAACAAATACTAACAAAATATAACCAACGTCTTAATTTCACTATAAAAGACACAAAATGTTAAATTTAATCATATACCGTAAAAATTTAAAAAAATAATAAAAATTATAAATTTTAAGTGGCTGAACAAAATGATGATTTAATACAGAGTTTCAAAATATTTAATTATTATAGTTTTCATTTATACTTTTTTAAATTTGCTTCTACCAATCGTCTTCACATCTACCTTAAAAAATAATTTAGTGATTCAGGTACCTAACACCAAACTAGAAATTTATAATCATTAGGATTAATCATCTTATGATAAAGTGTAAGTCAATCTCGCTCTTTATTACGCATAGAAACACCTTACAAAAGATACTCTATACAATTTCAAGTCAATCGAAACAACAGAACTGTTCTTTGCAAAACGTCTGACACAAAATATCGCGGATGAACGGGCAGCTATTATTCTAAAAACTGGTCACTTTTGTTGTAAATAGTTTTAATTTAGTCTTTGTTAAGATTCTCTCTGAAGATGACAAATTTGTTGTTGTAATAGCTATAAGTGTCTAAAAGAAATAAACATTTTACTTTTGACAAAAAGTTTGTTTTTTTGTTATTTTGTTTATTCCCAAGTTTAGTGTGGTAAGGGACTTTTGAAAGTGTATCTGTATATATTGTCACCACAGTGCTCTGGTCTTTGTTTATAGCTATAAGTGTCTAATAGAAATAAACATTTTACTTTTGACAAAAAGTTTGTTTTTTTGTTATTTTGTTTATTCCCAAGTTTAGTGTGGTAAGGGACTTTTGAAAGTGTATTCTAAAAACTGTTTAAAATCGAGAACCAAAGATAAAGCGATATCGAAATTTAAGCAGTATTAAATTGTCAGTAGAAAAGTAAATTATTATTTACATGGAGATATTTGTTTTGAGAAGATTTATGATGGGGTGGGGGACATTCCATTAAGTATTAGGGTTTTCGTATGTCCAGGTTTTATCAATATAGCTACCTTTATTTGGGACAAGGGTTTGAAACAGGAAGACAGTCTAAGTTCCCTACTGTTAATAATTTTACTGGATGATGTAACGATGGAATTTAACAACAATTGAAACAAGAAACAATATTAGGATATGGTAATCGGAAACCAATAAATGTTTTGGCGCTAATATATGATGGCAAGAATAACAAACACTCATGGGTGCATAAATATGATAGGTGAAAAGCTGGAAAATGTTAATCAATGTAATTATTTGGTTACTATTTTACAAACAATACCAATATACATGAAACATATTACCCTTTACTATCAGATAAGTATTACTATAATAGCAGAGAAAGAAATATTGAAGACTACGGAACCCGCTGTGTCGACAGTCCCCAAAGCCCCGAAGGAGAAGGCTCAGGTTTCTCTAAAGGAGAAGGTAATTCCTGTTCTTATAGAACAACCAAAGCCTGCACCCAGGGAGCGGAGGACCCGGCGCACCAAGTCCCGTACCATTCCATGTGGTGAAAAGCAAGCTGAGGTGTCACAACCACAGACACCCACATCCAAAAGCACTCTAGCTCAGAACACTACAACACAGCCCAATTCATGCACACCCGACTCCAACACGGATTCATTCCAAAACTCCATTGAATGACTCCGTCCTAAGAATGCTAAACCCAGCTTTCACCTGGGACGCATAGGCAAAAAACACCAAGATGTTAACCTATAAAACTATCTTCTTACTGACTCCGACACACGAGACTGAAAGGTAGCTAATAGCAATAAAAACTGAGAGAAGGCAAAACACGAATGTATATGGAAAGGAATGTTAAGGTTAAGGTTAAGAAAGATTAAACTAGAATAAAATGTCATGAGAAAGGATTCCAAATATTGTTTTATAAGCATGACCCATCATCAATAGAAGTAAAAAGTATTTTTAGTATACAAAAAATGTTTTATTACAGTCACATGGTAATTTTCTATTAATTATATAATATTTCAACGCTAAAAAAAGAGAAAAAAAATCCCTTTACAATTTGCTTTGAGTACAAATAAAAAGGTACAATAACTTCTAGACTTTATATTTAAGACACAAAACGTAATTTTCATCATCATAAATTCAAAATAAATGACAACAGTATTACATCGCCAATGTGTTCTATTTCTTTACTTTAACAAACACTTTAAAAAATACATTATTCATAATTTAAACTGCCATTTTAAAGTAGAAACGATAACGCCAAGTTTCGGGAAACGGGGAAACTTTGAGTTTTACAATTCTTACTAATGAAGCAGAACGTAAGTCGAATTTAACTTTATTCAGCAAAGAAAATTACTTCATTTTCGAGACTTCAACTAACTTTAAAAACCTTTCAGTGAAATATTGACATAGACTAGTGAATTGAATATAGTGTTTATGAATAATCGAGAACAGAAACCATGATTGTGCTGTCGAAGCTTGTAAGTGTATTTATTGGTTACGTTAATATTATATTTCTGGACAATAAATAAGTATTGTACATTCCGAAACTAATCTTTGTTATTTCCACATAATAATTTACTGTTTTTTTATTGAAGATAAAAATAAATTTTAATTAAACTAAAACTAGTTGATGTGTGCCAATTTGGTATTGACCCAACTCTCCATTATAATGCAATAAATCGCAGCTAATTTAAAGCAATCCCAAAACGTTTATCAATGTGTCTTCTTCAGTAGGGTACAACAGGTTTTCTGAACCTCAAAATTGTGTATACTGTTCCCCTTAGATGTGTACATTATACACAGTTCCCACTTGCTCCACTAGTGCAAGTGTCTCTGTCCAACACATATGAATGAGCCTCGACTTGCTCAACTCGTGTTGGTTAACTCCAACGTGTTGGTTGGGCGTTAAACTCCCCGACTGTTGGGAACTTCCAAAACAACTCAATGTTAAAAGTACACTTTTGAAACATATTCCCTCACTTTACTGTGTTCAAAAAGTTAGTGGAGCGAGGAGTCCATCAACTCACTGGCAAATGACTACAACAACTTAATGATTTAGGAGGGAGTAATTTACCAGGTCGCCTAGCGTGGCCGTAGCTTAATAAAATAGCTCCCCTCTGGGTATCAGGACATACGTGAATAGAGGGGGATGAATATGCAGATGATCTTGCAATGAATGGGGTACCTTTGGGTAAAAGAAAAATACTGAGGCAGTAAGTACTCTTTAATTATTCAGTGCTTGTAAACGTCTATACAAGAATAGGCTATAACTACTAATAGGCTATAATTTCCTTATGCCATGGTACACTCAGAGGACATCTTGGGAAACTTTAAGTTATAGATGACAAAATCTGTAAGATATATCCTCTCGAGATCAACTAATATACTGCAATGTTGTAGCTATTAAAAGAACACAAACTTTGGGACGGTACCACCTAGAAGTAGAAGATCAACCCTTTCTAAATCCCCTTAAAGTCATAAAGTTTATGGTGGCTATGAGATTGGCAAGGATTATATAACTGAGCATCTCAGGAATAATGAAAGAGGGGCGATATATAAAGGTCAACCGCATGTACAAGCAGATACAATCTAATAAAACGTGACACTTATTGATTATTTGTTTATTCTGTTGAGATTAAATTGTGCATAAATTAAAACTAATAAATTGCTCAAATTATAAAACACACACAAAAAAAATCGAAATCATTATTTTGGTTTTTATCTAACGATTTATTATATTGATTATTTCCTTTTGGCGGCAAAAAATTGTATACGTTCGAACGTCAAAGTGTTTTCAAACAAAAGCAAATCATTTGTACTGTTATGCAAACTAGTACCATTTAGTTTGAACAATTTGAAATTGTCAGGCAGTCCTGACTCCCATCTTCAAGGGCTCAGTTTAGTGAATGTGAGCTTCGTAATACCAAAGACGCCTAGCTGGATTTACATCTTTTTCCATGTAGTCTTTAATACCCCTCTTTTATATTTCCTATCCCTCTTGTTATTTTCCGACCATGAAGCTATTAAAATATTCTAAGGATTCATTATTTATATTATTTTCTTTGGCGATGGTGGTTTTCCCCTTTAAACAGTCACTCACGCTAAGTGTATGAGAATAATAAAAGAAAACACTAAAAAACAATAATATTGGTAGGATATTAAAATAATAAGTACTATATTGTTAATAAATCCAGTGAATAACTAATATGAAATAGATTAGGATGTTTTGAAGTTTGTTTTACAAATAACGTTAACCGTTGAAATGATGACACGGATATTATTACATAAGTTTGACTGTCTTCACCGCCCTCTTGAAAAAAGCTGATGTTAGAGTGGAGATTAGTTATGAACTGATAATTTAACCCCTTGTAAATTAGGTTATGGGAAGTTTTTTAAGTCTTGTAATTGGTTTTTCCTCGTCAATCTAAATTCGTTTCCGTTGATTGTAATGAAATTTAAAAAATTTGAGCGAATTAACAAACTACGTATTTATTATTTCAAACGTTGTGTAAAATTTATAATACAGGGTAGAGCTACACGTTTTAGCCTTCAATGTAATTTAGATGTTAATTATAGGTTTAATTATGCATTTTTTGTAGAAAAAATATTAGAGTTACAGAACTTTCACCATATCTTCTCGTATATATTTTAAACATTCTGCATTGGAATTATCTTCTATATGTATAATTTAGTGGTATACAAACAAAAATGTTGCTATTATTTTTTGAAATTGTTTTTCAAGTTATATATAATTATTTTTTAAATAAAAATTGTTACAAAATTTATAAAGCTAGTGCGCGTTGTTCATATGATTGTATTAGTCATTTAAATAAAGAAGTGCAATATGTTCTGATAAAAGAACACCTACTTAATAGGAAATAACATTTTTAGATAACGCTAATAACGGTAATTTATGCTGTAACTCTATTAAATTACAGCTGGACAAAATTCTTCTTTTCCTGCATCTTCCTTTGTTTTTCTCAGAAGTCTCATTCTAACTTGCTTCTACTTATTTTGTCCTTTTGTTTCCCTATGGGCTTTCAAAATTGAGCATTTATCGTTATTTTTATGAATAGTATTTTAAATTTTCCAAGCATTAACCTTTCTAACACATTTGTTTTAGAAATGACAACTTCGTGGAAGTAAATTACAACAACTGTCAGTTCCATTTTGGATTTTTAGCTAAAACCCGGTTTTTGAAATTCTTTTCTAGATGCAGCTCTTTCATTTAGGTTGTGTGTCTTGCTATTTATACACCACTTGCATAATTCTTCATTAGCTAGGTCTTTGTATTATCTCTTCATTAGCTAAGTTTTTGTGTTATCTCTTAATTTTCTAGGTCTTTGTGTTATCTCTTCATTAGCTATCAATAGTTGTATTAATATTTCAACCAAGATCTAACGACTAGAGGGTTGGATATGTTTACACTACTAGCTTAATATAACTCTATATTTGTGAAGGGAAACATTAATTAATAAAAGATTTGTGAGCATTTATACTGAATCTTTCAAGACGTGATTCCTAGTGTAGTACCTTTCTTCACTTAACACATTTAAGATTAGTTAATTTACAGAAGTTTTCTTCCAAGCACGGATTTAAAAACCTCCTTTAGGGAGAATATGTTAGGAAATCTGGTTGGGAATATACGTATGTTACACAATACATCAATTTTGTCAGTGCTTAGATATTACTCCTGGCACTACAAAAAAAAGAAGGAAAAAATTGTAAAGCTAAATTCTCTTTTTCAATTTATACAAAATAAATTATTGTGGTTTCTTTGTTACGATTTCAGATTCTGCTTTTATGATTTACATTTTTTTTTTTTTAATATGGATATTTATAAAATATTAGATGAAACACTCAAACTACGTTTTTAATCAGATATATTGTGACTTCTCAACAAAATCTGACGGTAAATAATATAAATAGTATTTTAGAGAAGAAGCCATATTTGTTTGCACACTTGAAAAAATACTATCGAGTTCATAATTTTACAGCCGTTATATTATTTACAGAATGCTGTAATAAAATAAGATTTAAGTTTGGTTAAAAAGTTTTGATTATATGACTTTCAAGTTGGGATTTAATCTTTAAATAAAAAGCTGGTAGGACGTAATATTTGATGAAAAGAAACTGCAAAGGAGGGACGCAATATCCTGCTTAATCCTGTACCCTTGCAGAATAATGTATTAAAGCTATTGTGCGGTGAAGATTCTTTACAATGATGTCTAGTCCTATTCATTACAAGCAAGATACAGGTTTGTTATGCCAAACGGCAGTTATTTAGTTTTGGAATTAGTTATTAATATGTTTTGTATAAAATGTAATTGCACTTTTTTTTTGTCACGTCTTATATAAAGAAGAACAAAAACACATTTATTTTTAATTTGTTCGGATATTTAACGCCGTTTGGATCAATTTTGATGGTTAAGTTTCACACTGTATACAAATTCTATCGATTTTTTTCCTTGTTGCTTAAAGGCGAAATATTTCTCTAACATCATAATATTTATAAAAAATTATGAAGAAAAAAATATAGAATTAAGGTCTCTAACGTTGTAATACTATAACAGCGTGAGGGTCGAAAAAGAACAAGAGTTGGTCTAAAGGAACCCGATAAAAATATTTAAAGAGAGGGTTTTAATCCTAGACTATTCTATTTTAATTCTGAGAGGAAAATTCTTTCGCAACCCGTTAATACAATTGTTGATTAATATTGACGTGTATGTTTTACTCAATCTAACAACTGTAATATAAAAAATTACTTTAACAGTATATTTTCGTCTCATTATATACATCAGAAAATGTATCATCAATTAAATCCAATTTCATGAATATATTAATTGCTACGTTTTACGGGTTTCATCATAAGTTTGAGGAAAAGTAATACCACAAATTAAAATAATTATAGAAAGCTTTACAGTTCTTTAAGCATTGCGATAACTATTATAAACTATTTGTTGTATCTAAGACTATTAAATAACAAAGGGTGTGATAAACTTTTATCATCTTCGTGTAAATCACAAACAAATTAATAAGTTTTTGAAGCAAAGTACCTATTATTAGGGATTGTTCCTTATCTCTATCAAGATTAAATTATCTCTATCAAAATATAAATAAAAGATATGTTCTATTAAAAGGGAAATAGTATATTTAAATATAAACAACTCATTTTATTATGGGGTTTTCTGTTTTAATTAAATAAAAATAAATATTGAACTTAACTTGTAAGATGATATACTTGATAGAATAAAAATTGAACATACATTTTCACAAATATTACGTATATTTATTGAAATGTGTTACAACGACAATGTCGACAACTTCAGTGGTGTCATTTTAAGTAAACTTTAGCACGTGTATCGCTGAAGATGTCGACTTTGTCGTTGAAACGCGTTTGAATAAACGTATTATTTGTGAAAATTCATGTTCAAGTTTTATTCTATCAAAATTAAATATGTAAATATTACCTGTAACACAAGTTTTATTATTGTAACTATATATTATTATACAAAAGCAAGTATATGATTTTGATGCAATTTCACGTTTCTGCTTATTATTGATATTTTCTTACACTCTAACCATTCCTAAATTTGTTTTCCCTTAATTTTAAGTTAGTCTACGTGATCAAAGAAAACACTAAAAAATCTTAAACCTTTGTGTTCAACTTCCATGAAACAAAATATCACATAAAGTAACCAATATCCTTCTTGCCCCATTACCTTGTTTGAAGAAGCAACCCAACTGGAATGAAAGAATAAATTTTAATTCTTTTGAGTTTTTCCATTTTGTTTCATAGAGAAAATTAGTTTTTTTTTAAAGTTGTCACAAATACTTTACCAAGATAGGAGGATTTGTACAAAGGAAACTAACTCTGTAAAAACCTTTTCGTTGTTACGTCATGGTTTTCCATTATAAACTCTAATTAATTGTATTATTTTAATTTGTAATTAAAATTGAATGGTTTGGTAGTGATTTTTAGGATTAATTATTTTGCCCTCTTTTTCATTTTCTTAAAACAAAACAAATTTTATGAAACTAAACAAATATATAATGTACTTTTTACCACCATATATAAATAGTTATATTATAAAATTAGTTAATCGGATTAAACACTTTTTTCATTACGACTTTACACTGAATAGTAATCCTATTTATAAAACAAAAAAAACCTATAACCTAGTTTAGCAGATTTTCACTTTTAATGTTGTTGTTTTTTGTTGTTGTTTTTTTTATAATACACCAAATAGTTCTTTGTTTATTTACTATATACATTTTTAAACGCTTTTTTAGTTTAAATCCTTAAACGAAAATCGATAATATTTCACGAACGTCAAACACTTATGTGTAATGATAGTACACATAAACACTGTGTTTTTAATACTTAATCTTCATAGAATTTTTAGGTATGTAATTTATGTTATTTTGTATTCAATTTTAATATTTTATATTTTAGTACATTACAATATTAAAACATACTGCAATATAAGATATAACAGTATTAATAAATCTGTAATAAATTTTCCCTCCGTTAGATTTTTTTTATTCAAATGTAAATATTTATTATTATTTCTTAAAAAAATATATATATAAATAAATAATTATTATAAATGTACAGGCAGCAGGAAAAGTGAAAACTTAAAATAATGAAAGAACCTTTATAAATAACTGAAGTTTTAAATAAACACTTCATTCAAACTGTTGAATTAAAAGTCGGGCTATAAGTTGTTTATAAATACCGCTGGTTTGTTAATATTGTTATTAATTTTTAAAATTGCTTGCATTATGGGTAATATTTATTTAACTTAAAAGGTAACAAAGCAATACAGAAACAAAATGATAGAATAGGATGATTAGAGGAGAAAGAAGATTGACGTTTGTAATGTAAGGAAACTTAAAACACTAAAGTACAAAAGTTTAGAAACAAAGTCAATCATCATTTAATAATAAGGATAATAATAAAGTATATATATATATATATATTTATATATATATATAATGATTTATGATGTAGTTAGATATATGAATTTTTTTTTAATATATAAGTACTTCGTAAATATCTATTTACTGTGAGAACAAAATGTAAGAAAAGATAGAATTGGATGACTCGCAAAATTTTTACCTTCCTGATATGCTTTCCAAGTTTTTGTTGTTGTTCTATTAATTTTGTTATAAAAAGCAATTAGACTTAAGACTGTGAAGTAATAACGTTATTTGTATATCTTAGACCTACAACAAAATTGCATATTACAAATAGGTTTATGTGTTTTAAAATGTTTGAATAAACGTTTAGTTATTCTTTTTACATTGAAATTAAACAATTAAATCATTAGAATACCACTATTCAATAACTGTTAAATAATTAATAAATGTATAGTGTTAATAAACTCTAAAAAGATAGTCACATAACATAGCAATAGATAAACAACTTGAAAATACACAATATTTTATTAATATGTTTGTAATACATTTATAAATTTTGGAAATATTATTTAAATGTTGCTTGACGTTTTAACAATGCATTATTTTATGAGGAACTTGAAAGTGTAATTAATACTTTTGCTCTGTATGACTTTAAATTATTCACCAAAGATTCGCCAGATTTAAAACGATCTTTGTTATGTTGATTAAGATTACTAATATTTATTCCGAGTTCAAGATCGTTTATTTAATATTCAAAAGAAAAAAAAAATATTCATTTGACTCAATCATTATTCCTTCATTGAATTCGTAAAAATATTTTATAATTGTTCTAAATAAAGAAAGAATTGATTCGTAAATTAATATTTATTTAACTGTTTTAAACATAAATAAAACATTAGAACATTTAAATTTAGTAATTTTTAAAAACTTGACTTGCGACAGAGATTTACATAACTTCTCAAAATAATAGCGAAATGTTGTTTCTGAATATGTAAAATACTACAAATTGATACTTATCATAAAACAATATTAACTAAACTTTTTTTTTCTTCTTCTTCTGGGTGAATTACTTTAAATACACAAACACTAGCGCTGAGGTTAGTTGGTGTACAGTAAGTTTTACAAATAATAAACTTTCAGCCTGGAGCTACAAAGAGAGGGAGTACTGTGGTTATTGCCACAGCTCTGTACAAAACAATGACGTAAACTTGATCAACTAGTGAATGATTGTGAAAGGGTTGCAGTCTTCTTAACAGAAGCGAAGTTTTAACCGACGGTACATCTATTACAGTAATTCGATACTAATTATTATGGTTCATCGTGTATAATACAACGAGAAAAAACAATTTATTTTTGTACCAGTAGTTGTAATTAAAGATGTACAAAATTATGTTTTGCGTGGTATTATACAACGTGAGGATAACAATTAACTTCGTCAATTTCTTCTTAAAAGTTGAAACAATATCGCCATTTTGAAATTGAATTATCGATTTTTTTCCATATATAAATTTATTAATTATTATTACTTCTAGCAATAGTTTAATTTGTTACATAAAAAAGAAACAGATATATTTTCATTTAAGAACGGCTCAACAAAGTTATAAACTATTTTTAAAAAGAAATGAAAACAACCTTTTTCTTAAGAAAAAAAAACCGTTCTAAAAATATAGAATATTCCTTCTAAAATAATTTTGGAATTCTATCAATTGAGAGGCTTCTTACAACTTAATGGAAAATATTTAAGTTGGTTTATTTAATTGTTTTTTTGATTCCTCTTAAAGTTCATATAACTTCATTTAAATACATACAAATTATATTTAAAATAAAATAAAACCAGTAGTTGCATTAGTCTACGTTTAAACTCTTATCTCGATTACAAAATAAAAATTCACTTTACTTTCCAATTTCTATGTTAAAACCACAAAACTCTCCATAGCTGGTAGACAAAACAAAAGTATACCAGGGCTTAGTTTGGCAGAGAATATTCTAGGAGATGGTGTTGTAAAATATAAGGTTATAAATGAAAATATGATTCCTCTTTTCTGGCTTCTTAAGTAAACGTCTTACCTTATTTTCTCTTCGGGCGTTGAGGTATATGTTGGTTATACCCGTGTTATGAAATTACTTGCACTGATAGCTTTATTTGGTTTTTTATGTCAACGTAATCAGATGTGTATTATAATTTAGAATTCTAAAATGTTATTTCTTGGTTATATACTTTTATACTACCAATTTCACATATATTTTGAAATAAAACTTTCCTATAGTTTGTTTAAGGAGTGTGTTTATATTCGCCTTACAGTCGTTTAGTAAATTAAAATTTCATACAAACCTTTAAATAAAGAAAATATTATTAGTGCTTTTGACTGAATGATGTTACTTTGTTATAAATAATGTATTTGTCTAAATATAGTTTTCTAATATTGACATGTTTTATTCAAACCACCATCAAAATGATATTTTTTTTTTTTAATACTAGAGCACTAAATTTTCGTGAAATATACACCAGATAATGTATCCAGCATAGTGTCTAATTGCTTTGAATTGTTTTACAGGTTTATTAAATATCAAGAAATTTGTGAAGCCAGAAATATTATAACAATATTTTTTTTTGTATATAAATGTTTATTTTAAACGTTGCTTTAATCATATATAAATATATATTATTATTTTCGAATTTGATTATTAAAATAAAAAATAAGAATGTGTAAAAAGTTAAAACTTAAAACAACGGAAGAACTTTGGTAAAGTTTTAAAACTAAGGATCGTTTATTTTGTTTTGAGAAAATTTATACCGTAGAACTTATATTTATGCAAAAAGTTTTAAGAAGAACTTCGCTGGCAGTTTTAAATAAACACTTCATACTAACATTTCAACTGTTAAGATTTAGTTTTATAAATTATGACGGTTGGTTACCATTAGTCTTCATTATATAAGTTTTTTGAAAATATTTATATAATATCATTTATAAATTAACTAAATAACACACATTACAAAATAACAACAGAAATATAAACAGTTAATTAACTGAACATAGAGAATGACACAAAATATAATTTAAAAAAGTTTTCAATCGGAGTAAACAATCATACAGTTATATAAGTTTATTTTTACTTAATAATAACAGCAATAAATAAATAAAAATTACCTTAAATTTGAGTCTTTCTGTTGTGCTAATTCAAGATTGTAATGCATATGACATACTTTTAGAGAGTATTTATATTTATGAAGTTTGAATAACAGTGTGATATATTGATTTATTTCAATATAATGTGACAGAAGCTAGTTGCATAGCGTTTACCAAAGAGTAAAAACAATTGACCTACTTGACAGAATCTACGTTACACAAGACAAAATATGAAAGAGTAACTGCTAAAAACATAAGAATGAAGTTCTTGACACTTTAGGCTGAAAACAGAGTTTATTATCTTGACTGTTATCATTAATTTGATGTATTAAATAGATTGCTTTTCTCATGATATGATATAAGTCTCAGTAATTATGGGCTCTAATGCAGCCATCTAACTGCACATATCGGGTAACTTTAGGAACATCTTGCCGATTGCATTTTTTAAGGGAGTTATTCCAAACTACCCCCCAAAAAATGTCAGACATGTAGCCGAAACACCCACGAACAAAATTTGATTAAAATCTGTTATTACGTTTGGTTTGTAGAGCTTACACAGACGACAGACGAGACATGAATTGTAAAAACAAAATTATTTTTAAATGAAATGTGTATCATTATTATATTCAAACAAATATGTTCTGATATATTTGGATTGGTTAAAACATAATAAACAATATAAAATATCCAACAGTTAACCAATTTAAGGCACATTTCATTCTAGTTATATCAATTAACAATGGAAATTAAAATAATCACACAAAACTTACATACCAATTTATTCCACATTTGCTTTTTTTTATATATAATATCATTTTCATTGCTGTGTTCAGAATATCTAATGTTTCCCTTTATCTCAGCTGCTGCTTTACAGTATGACTTATGAAAGAGACTTTTTTTCAACATACTAAAGTACTGTAGGTGAAATCAAATACAAGAAAACTCTGTATTCAACACAATGCATCACTATAGCCTATAATGTTGTAAATGTTATTTCTACAAATTACTATGTTTGCTACAGATTTGACTATACCTTTTAAGGAAAATACAGGTCAGAAGGGGATACAAGATTGTTTTTTTTTTTAAGTTAAGTCACAATATAAGTTTAAGCACAATATTTAAAACAAAATAGGAAATTGTAAGGAGTAAAATTAGATTACCATTTAGTTCGTATTGGAATTTAAATTATAAGTTTTGTTATTTATATATATATATGTGTATTCTAAAATTATATATATATATATATATATAATTTTAGAATACACATTTCTATTTGGGATTCTTTCGAATTGTAAAATTCATTTTTATATATTTGATTAATAAGTTAAAAATAAATATATTTTCAACTATTTTTCACCATAGAATATTTTTTAAATTTTTAACTAAATTCTCTATGTAATGTTCTTCACATGAATAAAATCAGGACACTGAAATTCACACGATTGTTAAAATAATAACGACCTCTATTGTATGGTAGGACACTTGAGTGTGGTGCTGCTGGACTCAATTGAAGCTCAGATTTTGTTTGTTCACAATATACCCATGTCACGATTTTGACTGTAGATATTTATAAAAGCAAACAGATAAACATATTTGAAAGTACCCTTTTTCTATTGCAGTCAGAGTCTTTTAAATTTAATTTTAAATTAACGTAAACAATATTTTGGGTATTTATTTATTTCAATCAATATTTATTTTGTTTATATTACTGAAATATTAGAATTTATAATATAGGCTGAATTACGGTATGTAATGTTTATTAAAATTTGAAATTATTTTGGGGGAATTTCAATCAACGCTACTGGCGAATATTTAATTTCTTTGTCACTCAAAACTATTTAGAGATTGTTATAAACTTAGACATTATTTTGTCTTAAACCCATGTCTCAATACTGACTACTAATTTCAACGAAAAAAAAGTGAAACAACACTATATTCGGTGTCATTAACAACAAACAAACACCTACACTGATCAAAATTATAAAAAAATAAAAAATATTCAAAACGATTGGCCAAACATAAAAGGGTGCGAACTTTTATTCGCTAACTTCAGCTTTTTTCTTCTTGTCGCAGAATACAACAAAAGTGACGCTAATACGTTATTAAGTTAGCGTTTTGTTGTATAAATGTAGAATAAGAAAATAATATAATGGAGTTTCCATCTCTTATTTTTTTCTGGACTCAAGCTTAGATTAATTTCTGAGTAGGTATTTAAGTATTTTATTTAAACCAACAATGAACCTAATGTGTGACTAGCTAAATTTTACAAAGAGTTACCATGTAGAACTGCGATAAAACCTTGAGATATTTTGGTTGTTCCTAAATAATCATCTTTTCTTTTAATATATAATAAAACACATATTTTCACCTTGAATAATAATTATCAACGAAAATAAAAAGTATTCAAGATCATTAAACTCGTATACAAAACTATTAAAGATGTAAAGAATGTTATTTTTACAAAAATATACAAGAGAAAATTTAAAAGGATTAATCTTTTAAGGACAAACAAAACTGATTTATATTTTTTTATGGATTCCCGAATTAATACTAAAAACATAATTTCTTGCCAAAAACATCCAAAACTGTACTAATACTAATTATTCATTATTGTTATTGGATTAAACACGTATTTAACTTTATTTCTAAAGAAATACAAATTTAATCACATCTAATATATATATATATATATATATATATATATATATATATATATATATATATATATATGATGATCGAATTGTAAAATCAAATGATAGTTGGTAATTAAGTGTAAAACACAAAATAGGCTTTACATTTTTTTAAAGCAGATTAATAAAGAATGTGATTTATTTCAGAGGTGAAATGTATTGCCGTTTTAATTCATTTTAAGCAGTTAGACGAAAAAATTAACGGATTTCAGAAATATGTTTGTTGTACACTTTTTCTTTGTTTTTACTCAAGGAATCGCTCTTTGAAGTTTGGAAATCTAGTTGTTAGAAACACTTTGTGTAATTGAATACTGTTCATAAATTATAATTTAGTAAAATTCGTTAACATAATATATGTCTACCTACTCATTATTTTGTATTAGTTTAATGTGTCCTGACGAAAACTGGTACATTGCCGCCTCCAATACAACTCAATTCCTCAAAAAACCTAATCATAAATATATTTTATACTTCTCTCTTTATACAGTACTATCTTTACGCTTAATTTATATTTTGAAATGTTATTTCAACGTACCTTGATTTTCATAAATCATTTTAAAACTTGCATATGTTCAGGCCTGTTTCCCGAATAACAAATGTTTTAGTGACATATATAATTATTCTATGATAGCTCCAAACACATTTCACTAAAGGTAAAAGTTGTTACAATTGAATCCAAAATTAACATAATCTGTACACTTCATGTCCATTACAAATAGATTGTAAATATATTTATCAATCTATAAATACGTCGACATAAAAATCTTTCTTGACATTATTCCCTATATTTTAACGCTAAAAATATCGACAGCCATATAACCTGATATTACTATATAGCCTAACTTCAGAAGAAACGTAATTTACATATTGTGATAGACATGTCCTGAAAGTTATAACTCGATTTTGACAACGTGAGCTCCCAACTTGTGAAGTTGACGAGTGTGAATAATAAACATATTACGTGATCTGACTGTGGAAGTTTTCCTCACTTTGTACGTAAGAGTAAAAATCTTGTCAAAACCTGAGTACTTTGAGTATGTGGAACCTAGGGTCTTGGTATGTTTTTTATACTCATTACTGTTGAAGGATCGAACAATCTTTCTTTTAAAGAATGTTACATTCTCTGACATGAAAACGATAACTGAAAGTGTTAAACAAATACATTTCTTTTAAAGATTCATCATTCTTATAATTAGACAAAAGGAGAGCAATTAGCATTGTTCTTCTCTTTCTCTCCACTAAGGTAATCCGGTAACAAACAACACTCTCTAAAAAATTCTCTTTTGAATGAGAACAAGTTTTTTAATCGTTTACTGATAATTATGTCATTACTTTAAAAAATACAAAGTATAGGGTAACTTTGCTAAATGACAAAAATTCTTACCTATGTTTTTTCACTCATGTTGACCTTTCATAGCTTCAGTAAACGGAAAAAGTGTTTTTCGACATGCCGTCCATCCATTGTCATTGCCTGTACAGAAACAAAAAATAGCAACAAAAAATTCCCTATAAGGAACTTATTGAAATTCCCTAAAAAAATCGAATTAAAAATATCGAATTACGGAGGTTTTAAATAATCCTTTGTTTTAATCTTGTACGTTTTAAACTTATTAAACACTAAATTATATACAAATTTGTGGTTTTCGATTCTGCCTATAATAGTACCAAGGACGATTCTGCATTTCCACAACGACAAATAGTTAAATAGTTCTAAAATATGTAATCTCGAAACTAGACCTCAGAATAAAAGTTATATTTGTATAATTACGAGTTCCGGTAGGTCCGAGAGTAGCGAGTGAAGGTACTTTACAGCTTCAAGGTCAACCATATTGAAAAACTAACATCAGCGACATGAGTGAAAAATGTTTAATGTCATATCTGCGAGGCTTATTAAGGGCTAGCCAAATTCAACAAAGCAGGTTGTGATTTTCACAAATACCAAATTTTTATAGACTGTCTAACAATGGGTTTAATAAAGTTAGTCTATTGAGTAAGATATCTTGAACTACTAAATTGACATTAATTTTAATTTTTTTATTTTCTTAATTACATTTAGAAGACAACTACTTTTATTGCATTTTATGATGGGGCTGGGTAATTCCCGTGATGGCGCCAACCATTTTTTTTTCATATATAGATTATACGGTTGTAATATAACATCAATTTCTCACATTAATTTTGCTTATAATTTATTATAACCAACATTTTAAAACTAATAGAAAAGTACTACAAACGGTACAAAAAGGGAAAAAAGTTATAATTAATTGTAGAATGTTTGTTTTCCCTTTCTTTACCATACATCGATAAAAAAAATATCGAATATCTTAGAAAAAATCCTATCTCCAGTAGCACAGTATCTACAACAAATAAATTAAATTAACAATAAGTTACAAATGTGGGCTCCGCCACGTGACTTCATTCTTGCTTTAAACTTGCGCGTTTCGGAGCTTATACTCCATCCTCAGAGTTTATCCCTCAATAGAGTTCGTCACACAATACAATTTAACATCACAGACAAACATATAACACTTAACAGTATTGTACAAAAACCAGTTATATAAAAATATGGCTCCACACACGGTAAGCATCGTTTCAATGCCGTCGACATAAATATTAGATGTCTTTATCACCTTAATACACTGATGATTGATAATAGCGAAACAAATTCACCCTAAAAAAGTGAACTTTTGTATAACATGAACGTATTTAAGTTATTCGTTGTTAAATTTTGATAAACTAATATAACATTTTAATAACAAACTAAATGAATTCCTTTTAAATTTTGTTTTAAGTACAAGAAAAAACTCCATCACTTCAACACTTTATATTGAAGACACAGAACCTAGTTTCCATTCTCATAAATTTAAATTAAATTACAACAGTATTAGATAGCCAAGGTGTTCTATTTCCTCACTTCAACAAACACTTTAAAAATTATATTATTCACAATTTAAACTGCCATTTTAAAGTAGAAAAGATAAAGTCAAGTTACGGGAAACTTTGGCTTTTACAATTTTGACTAATAATGCACA
This sequence comes from Aphrophora alni, assembly GCA_963513935.1. Taxonomy (NCBI): domain Eukaryota; kingdom Metazoa; phylum Arthropoda; class Insecta; order Hemiptera; family Aphrophoridae; genus Aphrophora; species Aphrophora alni. Next base: position 95,165,029 of record OY740774.1, on the reverse strand, counting down.
ATGTAACTTTATTCCTTAAAGGTAAATTACTTTATTTTATCATTGACGAAAATTCAAGGAACTTGTAAGACTTTACAGTGAAATATTATCTTAGACTGAAGGTTAGAATTTTTTTCAATGTTTGAAAACGAAACAAAGATTTCGCTGTAAACGTTTTTAAGCGCATTTATTGGTTACGTTAACTTTTTTTTTTTTGTCAATAAATATTTATTGTACTTTCCATAAATGATCAAGTGTAATTTTTTATTGTCGATTATAGATAAAAATAAATTGTGATCAAATAAAACACATACCTAGCTCTACCATATAATACAATATAATGCAGCACCTCGAAATGTAATCTTCAAAAGTTGGTTTCTTAGGTCATGTAAGAAAAGTTTTATTGGTTTATCAAAGTGTCTTTTCCAGTGGGGTTAGTTTTGTTAACAACAGTTAACATAGGTTGTGTATATCACTATTTTCTTAAAGTCGACTAGTACTGGCGTCGTAGATGTGTAGATACAAACAATCTTTACGTGAAACGCTGGTAACCGCGTCTCGCCCTAAACATTTGAAAGATCCTACACCCGCTACCCTCGTGTTGGTTAACTCGGTTCTGGCGGGTATCATAATAATACAAATATCACAATATCTCTGTTGGTCAGGTTCGAAATTATATTTGTGACAATAACTTGGCTATATTTCGTCGTAAAAATCTGGGGTGGTACCATTACTTCTCAAATTGAAATCTACAATTTTGTATTAAATTTAATGTTACATTAGTTGAATATAACACAAGATATGAACAATAACCTGTTTAGACTGGTTGAAATTTTAACATAGTCAATTCGATTTTTTATAGGCATACTAGAGTCCCCTGTACCAAATTTCTAAGCTCAAATGAAATGAACAGAATAGAACCGATAACAGAATATATTCTGCTATTCTAAGTTAAGTTTCATATATTAAATTTATTTTTATTACAAATTTAATTTTGGTTGAATATTGGAGGACAACAGAGTGCTAAAACGACTAGTGGATGTCATGGGATGAAAAATGAGAGGAAGACTAATGGTATAAATGTGGTATAATTACAGAAAGAATGGAATAAAATGAATTTTAGAAGAATGTTACGTTACGTTAATTTAGGTTGAAAGGTTGAGTTAAAAAACTTTAGAAGATTAGGTTAGGCTAAGTTAGGTTAGGTTAGATAGGTTAGGTTAGTTTTGGTTAGGTTAGGTGGGAAGTTTAGGTTAGGTTTGGTTGGGTAGGATGGTTAGATTTAAGAGAGAATAACGGGGAAGAAAAATATGGCATAGGGAGATATTTAAGCATTCATGGTTCCACTTACTGCTGTTGCCACTGTTGATACTGAATCAGTTCAATATTAAATTAAGTTTAATAATTAGTTCAATTATTAAATTTCTCAAATTTTTACTTTAAAACGTGGGGAATCATTACTAATGTTTTAATCTCTTTAATTAGTAAATTTCTAATTCCCTTAAAGATTATATAGGGTTTAAGTCAAATTTTTCTCAACAAAAGCAAAGCATTTAAGGATACTCTTTTATAAACTAAAACCGACAAGTTTAAATAATTTGAAACCGGTCCGCTTAGGAATGTCCGCATTGGTAGTCACTCACAAACCCAATGGGGCTCAATTTCATGAGTACGGGATTGTAAATCCCAAGGGAACCTAGCTGGGTTACACTTTTTTTCATGTACTCATTCTTCTCTTTCATTTTTCCTATCGGTTGTCTCGACCAACTCTTGTTATTTTACGATTTTGAATATATTAGAGAATTTGAGGCCTGGGAGTCTTTATTTTTTAACTCTTTTCGTCATTTTTATAAGACGGTGATGACTTAGAGCATTTTTCCTTTAAACAACAAAGGAAAAAAAGTGATTACACTTGCACACTAATCAAAGATATAATAAAATCAGAAATCGAAAAAACAAAACTAGATATAATATTGTTAGTTTATTATTTCAATAAGTATTACACTTTTAATAATACAAATAATAATAACCAATATAAAATAGATCAATATGTTTTGTTAATATCGTTACACGTTGAAACGTTCCTGTGGATATTATGAAGATAGTCACGTTCAACTGTCATCACTTCCCTTGCGAAAACATCTGATGTAAGAGTAAGGATTAGTTGTGAACTGAGAACATAACTCCGTGTAAATTAGATTAGAGGAAGTTTTATAACTCTTGTAATTGCTTCTTTCCTCATCCATCAAAATGCAGTCTCAGTGCTTGTGATGAAGTTCAAAACTTCTTAAGAATTAACAAAGTATATATTTATTGTTTCAAACGTCCTTTGCACTTTTTGGCCTCCTATGTAATTTATTTGTTAAATTTAAGTTTAATTATGTATTTGTTTTACAAAACATATTTTGCTACTGATTTAAAATTTATGCCATATCATGCCACATATACTGTATTTAAAACATATTGTATTGGAATTATCTTCTAAATTTACAATATGGTGGTATAAAAACCACAACAAAATATTTCCAAGTTATCACCATTTTTTTTTTTTTTTATTATTTAAAATTATTTCAAGTTTTATAAAAGTAATACACTTTGTTTATATAATTGTATTATAAATTTATGTACAATTACGATAAGTCGACACGATTGTTAGATGTCAAGGAACGTACGTTTCATGAGTCACGTTTTAATTTAATTTAATAAATATTCGTTTTAAATCAGTGTTTGTGTTTTGTTAATGTGTAACTATGTTGTTTTTTTGAGTGTTCTATGACAACGGAGGACATTCTCCAATAATAAACTTGATAATGGCTGAATAGCCGAAACAGCCGTCGTATAAAAAACGACCAAGTATCCTTAATTTTTTTTTTTTGGTAAGGTATTTGATGAAATCGCAAACGACATTTTTAAACACATCCATTGTAACATTTTGACAAAATGTTATAGTAAGAAAACAACGTTCATTGTAGAAAAGAAAACAATATTTGTTTGAGCATGTGGAAGAACTATTCAGTGGTAATTTTATTACCGTTATATTATTTACAAATTCAGTAATAAAATGAGATTTAAGTTTTATTCAACATATTTATTAGTTTGGTATTTATGTTGAGATTTAATCTCAGAAGACTAAAGCAGGTAGGACGTAATCTTTGATGAAAAGAAGCTGCAAAGGAGGGATGCAATATTCTGCCCTTGTGGAATAATGAATTAGAGGCATTGTGTGATGAGGTGCTTAGCAATGCTACTCAGTCTTATTATTTACAAGTGAGTTAATGTTTATTACGCCATACTGCAATTAATTGTTTAGCTTTGAAATTTGTTATTAATATGTTAAGTACAAAATAAAATAGCTCAAATTTCCTGACACCGTTTTATATAACGAATCACAAAAACACGTTATAGGTTTAACTAAAGCAAAGATATTTATTTTTATTGCCTTCGAATACTAATTTTTATTAGTGGAAATATAAACTCATATTAAAACGAAGGGGAGAGTTTTTTTTTCCTTAGACCCGTTTGAGCAATTTGAAACTTTAACTTTCACAATACATCGATTTTTCCTTATTTTTTAATGGCGAAATACCTCTCGTTCATCGTTGCTTATAAGGAAAGGAAGAAAAGTATTTCAATAAAGATTCCTCGCTCTGGAATATTCTAATAACGTCTGGTTCGGAAAGGAACAAGAGTTGGTCAAGGGAGACCTGAAAACAAAAATGAAATAGAGAAATAAAATCCAAGACTTGTAAATAAATTCAGAACCCTTTGTAATTGACATTCTCATACTAGAGAGCCCTCTGAGGTAAATACTATTGCAAACTGTATATGCAACAAAAATTAGATATAATGGCGTATTGACACCAAGCTTTTCTGGTTTTTTATAAATAAATTCTCTATTGACACATATTTACGCTTATGTTTTATTTGAACTAGGTACCAACCGAGTTATAAACAAAAATCATTTATAAATTATACTTCACAACAACTTTTTTTTTCGAATTATATACATCAGAAAATATGACATCAATTAGAAGTAATTTCATGAATATATTAGATGTTTTACAAGTTTCATTATGAGATTGACGTCATAATGAATATTGAATATTGTTTCACAATATTACAACAACGTTTCTAAAATAATTATAATTTGATAAAACTTTACAGACGTCTAAGCAGTGCGCGGCTTTAAATTTAGCTCTAGAAAATATACGTTGTATCTATATTTTGAATAATTAAAGTTAACCACAAGAATACAACTTTATGAAAGTTTAATGAAATAATAATATACGAATAAAAATATTAATAAATAACAAAGTATCTCATCAAATTTGTTCAGCATTGTGAAAAGCACAAACAAATTAATAAGCCTTTTAAAAAAAAAAAGTACTTGTTATTCGGGATCATTTTTAATCAAAACATAAGAAAGAGGTTATCTGTTAAAAGGGGAATGCAGGAATTATGTATTATACGTAGGCAAAACAATAATTTTTAATTAGGGGTTTTCTAATAAAATATTCAAATATTGTCTGCAATATATTATAATGACATTTGTAATAAAACTATAAACAAACTATAAATAACAATACGTAATGAAAACTGTATATTTTGTTACGATATTATGATTATTAGAGCCGAAAATCTGGACTGATTTTTTAAATACAGTTATCATAGAATATTAACTAGTTATTGTGAAATGTTTTATCTATAAAAAAAGTATGATTTGGGTAACATTTTCAGCCAGCTATACCTTTGATATAAACCAAAAGCTGAGTACTATATTTCTAAGTTTACTTGATCAAAGAAGATACAGTAATATCCTAAAACTTTGTTGTTCAACTTATCTGAAACAAAATGTCACTGAAAATTACCAATATCCATCTTGCCTCAATAGCTTGTTTGAAGAAGCAACCCAACCGTAATGACAGGTAAAATTGTATTTCCTTTGTGTTTTCCCATTTTTTGTTCATAAAAATGATGTCTTTTTTTTTACTTTGCTACAAATTATGTACAAAGAGAGGAGGTTTTCTTTAAAAAATAAAATAAATTTAAAAAAAAAAGTAACTGAATAACTTTTCGTTTTTGGGTTTGAATTTTTTCCCATAATTGTATTATTTTTTATTTTACATTACACATTATGTGATTTTTTAGTTATTTTCAGGACAAACTAATTTTTATTTAGTTTTTAATTTTCTTTAAAAACCCCGCCTATCTTTTCGATAAAACGTAATAATTATAAAATATAGTATTTATCTTCATAAATAACATAAACAACTACATTATAAAAAGCCACCCATTGGAATTTAAACCTCTTTCGTCTTGAATTTATACTTAATATTAAGCTTAATTATTTATAAAGGAAACCCTGCAACCTAAATGAGCAGGTTTTCCTTCTCAACAATATTTAATAACACTGTAATTAGTTCTTCATTTATTTATAAATTTAAAACGCTTTCTAAGGTTAAACCCATTTAAGAATATGGATAATATTTTCAAGAAAGTTTAAAGCTCTATTTGTAATAAATATGCAAATCAACAGTGTACTTTCAATACTTAATCTTCTCTAGATTGTGTCAGGTATATTTTGATTGCTATTTCATAATCAATTTTAATAGTAATATATTTTGGTATATTAAAACATAACACGATTTAATATAGGTTATAACATTTTTTTCAATCTATACTATATATTTCCTTGTAAGGGTTGCTATATTCATATATGAATTTTTACTGAGCATTTTTTAACGACTTTCAATTTTGTAAATTGCATTTTTAAGTGGTTAAAACAACGAAAGAACCTTTATAAATGACTGAAGCTAAATGCGTTTATTTTGTTTTGTGAATATTTAACAGTTAAAACTTATGTTTATACAGAATGTTTCGATAAAATCGTGACTGGTAGTTTTAGATAAACACTTTCTTAAAAATTAGAAATATAAAGTTAGAAGTTATTTTTATAAGTTATTGAAGTTTGTTGCCACTACGGTTCATTTTAAAACTTGCTTTGTTATATTTACACAACTTAAAAATTAATAAATCAACACAAATTATAAATTGATAGAAGAGAATAATTAGTGTAAAATAAAGAATTAGTCATACATATGACTATAGTCATACATAATCTAATTAAAGAATTAGGATTTGCAACGCATAGCGAACGTACAACGGTGTCCCGGGTAGGTCGCCCTTGAGACAAAACTGTATCATTTAGCCACTAATAAGGGGTTAAAGCCACACTACCATAATATTAAAGGATACGTGAGGAGGCTTGCCCAGAGGAAAGTGAGTCACCGATTTAATTTCCCAACTCTTTTCGATTTGTCTCACCAGACTAAACCTTATTATTATTTAATCTAATTATATGCTAAATTTAATATATGTTAATACTAATTGTAACTTGCGTTATTAGAGACTACACTTGTATTAACATACCACCAGTCCAAATCTGACTCGGCTTTATCAATCATTTCGCTTAATTTTGGACGCGAATGTTAATTAATACATCACATAATTATTAGTGAATGCGCGCCGGCTCAAAATCCTTTGGGCATAAGACCCATTGTTCGGACTTAAGTGTCCATTTTGATTTTACGAGCCTACGTTTAAATAAAAGTTATCAAACGGCTAAAACACAACCGTACTCACTTCAGGTCGCACGCACTATGGTCTTAAGGTGATTCCTTCCCCAAGAGTCGTTTGTTGTCTCCATACACCTTGCGCCCTAAAACCCCTGCGTAGGCAACTTTTGGTACCCACACGTGGTACGCTACAGTCACCCCAGCCGGGGTAAAAAACAGGATATAAAACGCTGCGCTAGGATGAAGATGGAAGGGGAATAACCAAACTACTACAAGTTCACAACAGGATATGGGCCAAATAGGCAGACGACACAGAAATTCAAACGGCAAACGACGGAAAGCAGAGGGCGGAACTGAATTTTACCAGGAGCCTGTTTGTTCTGGACTCAAATATTTGGCCTCCCCCCCCCCCATACATAAGGAAAAAATTAAATAATACGACTTGTAGACCTATTATTTAAAACAAAATTCTGATATACTTATAAGGATAATAGATTGAAAAACGATGATAGATTAAAGAAATCATTTCCGAAGTAGGATATTAAACGCCATAAAAGTAATAGATAAAAGAATTGTTTTTTTTAATTGTGGGAATGGTAGGCATACTACAGTATTTGTATATTGTATCTTGAAAACAATTCAGCGTGGGTGAGGGTATTAGGTAGGAAGAGTGAAGGAGGTAGGAAAGGTAAGGGGTTAAGAACAACCCTGGGTACATCCATACAGCTAGGAGCACGACGCTGGTTTGACCAGATCTTACTTCATATTAGGTGGACGTCATACCCTAGGCTGTACATTGATTAGCTCCTGATTATATATATAAAATATGTAATGAACTATTATTTTTAAGTTTATTGTCCTTTTAACAATGCATTGTTTTATAAAGAGCTTGAAAGTATAATTAATAGCCTTGCTCTTGAGCGAAACTAAAATTTTATTCCCCGAAAATTGTAATTCGTTCATTTTAATCGTTAGTGTCTGAATACGCTTAATTTTAATAACAAAATATTGAGCATAAAACTATCATTGTTACTTTTATTAATATTAACAATATTTATTCAAAGTTCAAGATCATATATTTAATATTCAATGTACTGTAAATGAAAAACACTCATTTAATAAAATGTTTGACAATAAATTCGTTTGTTGGATTCGTATAAGAGTTGTTTGATTTTTGTAAGTAAAGAAAAAATCAATTCGTTTAAATTAATATTTATTTAACGCGTTTATACCTAAATCAAACAATAGAACATTTATATTTAGTAATTTATTAAAAATTTACTTGTGAAAAGAATTTATATAATTTTTCAAACCAATAGTATCTTGTGGTTCTGAATAAATAAAACTCTACAGACAAACATTTATCATGAAAAATATATATATTTTTTTTTAAATAGTGTTAAAAACTCCCGTTAACGTGAATTTTTTATCGTTAATAACGCTTTACTTATCGTACAGTTTTGACGTTTATTAGAAATAGCTTTTAGATTACCCGTAAATACATGAACACTTGCGCTGAAAATAATCGGTGTAGGTTTAACAAACAATAAACTTTCAATCTGAAGCTACGAGCAGAGTGCAGTGCTGTGGTTATTATTACCACAACTCTTCAGTTTATGTGGTATAGAAAGATGTGTGTAACCCGGTGACGTAAACGAGACCAACTAGTCAATGATTGGGATGATGTATACCTCGCCAGAATCACACGTTACAGTACTTCTCTTTTGTTAACGAAACTTACATGTAAACCCAACATAAATTAAAGATGTTAAATAAATTTTGTTTTAAATAATAAGAAGAACCGTTCTATACAAACTTATCTCTTACACGTAGTGATGAGTTGAATCATAAAGGACCTGATATTTCTAACTTAGAAAATATATTTTTTTTTTTTTTTATTAACGATATATATTATTTAGATGAGTATGTGAGATAGTTAGTTTAATATTTTACTTCCCTTATTTAAGATTTGTTCAAAGATAAGTTTAGATCAAAGACAAAGTATTGTCCAATAAGACGTGAAGCATGTGTAACGACACACACCTTATTGGTTCCACAACTACCTGAAGTTACAACGGACGCCATTTAACCATCTCGCTGACTCACGTTTTTAAGATCGGCGAGGCTTATTTATCGTCTCATTCTTATGTGCTAAGCCCGAGTAGTAGAAAATGTAATCAAAATAACTAAAATAAAAGCTCTAACGATCACCTATAAAACCAAACATTATTCACAGCTAAGTCTGTATAACACTACCAGTTGTGGATAAAATGTAAGTTTTTCTATTATTTCTCCATGAATTTTATGGAGATAAGTTGGTATAAAAGGATCTTTCATTACCTTTAATTACTTATATAATAAATATAGCCTGCGGTTGTATCTTTCTGTCATAAACTTTCTAAAGTAAATGGAGTTTTTAATGACAGCTGTCAAAATTAATATTCTTTTCTTTAGGCTTGTTTTACAATTTATCACATATGTTTCGGTCTTTAATCTTCATATTTCATCATAATATGAACTATAAATCTGAGATCATTAGGTCTTTAAAACAAACCCATCTACAATTTTGTGTTATATTGATAATTTCCTAGCCACGAGTATCTGTTTAATGTCAACCACTAAATTTTGTATTATGTTTAGACACTACAAATTTTGATCTATGTCGGTCAACTGTTTTATATATATTTTTTCTCTTTATATTATCATTCAGTGATACGGCAACTGATATATTTTGTTAAGGTCTCTAGGGGCTACTATATTGAGAAAATCGTAATTTTACGGTTTTTTAGTATAGAAACCAACACCAACTTTTGAGCAATCTAAAATGTCCTGTTTTAGGCAGGTGTGACCGTCTCCACTTCTTTTGACCAGCTGGAAGCTCCGGCTGGCTGGAGACCGCGTACACTTTAGCTGAATCTTGTCAGGATGGGCCAAGGAGTCCGGTTAGGACGCTAATGAAAGCACGCAACACAAGTGAAATTAAATGTTATATTTTATTTGAGCGCCGAATTAGATTACAGAAATATTTATAATTTATAAAAAAGACATAACGGCAAGATAAAGCCTTAATAGTGGCCGAAAAAACATACCGTTTATTTTAGCTAGCACGTGGCCGAAAATGGACTGACCTCGTCCCGTAGCGGTCTGCCGTTCAACTTCCTTCTCGCGGTTATCGGAACAGACTCTCGCTCGGCTCGATGGTTGAAGCCCTCCACTCCTCGTCTCCCCCCCTTCTACGTAATCTTGCACTGCTCAACAAAATCGCAAGTGCCAAATCACATTTTATTATTTAGAATCCCTTCCCATTACATCCTAATTTATACTCATTATGGTTTTTATTTGGTGGGCTCCTTGGCTGGGCCACAAAGGCAAACCAAATTTGATATAAATCCATAAAATCCTTATCGCTTGATACGGTCATAAAACCTTTCTTTGGACGCAGGAAACCTCAAAAAGGATATATTGACAGGTAACACGACATTAAACACCCACATAATTTTCTCTATACTGCGTTTATAAGTGAAATAAAATATAAAATAAAGATAATACTTTAAATTCAGATTCAACCCTTAAAGTATTCATATTACAATACAATTTTATTTTACAAAAAATGTTATATGTTTTGTACAGATTTTCTAGGACTATGAAGGAATACATTACCTATATTATCGTGATTTTAAATTCCTAACTATATTAAATAAAATATACAATTTATTATTTTATAAAAACGACTGATATTTATAAGTTATTTACAACAAATACTCAAGCTTAATTGTAAATCAGATTCATAAAAAATATGTTAGCAAAAAATGTAACGTATGTTTTAGAAAAGGATACGATATAAGTTTCTTCACTTTAAAATAACAATAATTTCTTTTCAATTATACAACCTTCATAGAATGCGATAACACAATGTGTCTTATTGAACAGTTATTTGGCATTCACGTGGGATTTAATCTTCAGAGGATGAAAGCTGGCAGGATGTATTCTTTGATGAAAAGAAGCAGCAAAGGAAGGGACGCGATATCCTACTTAATCCTTAGCATTTGTGGAATAATGTGTTAAAGGAATTGTTTGGTGAGATTCTACCCACAAACATTCTTTATAAACATTTTCCCATTTCCGAATAATTTTTTTTAAGTAAATAACAAATTATCCTATTTCAAGGAAAGTTCACTGACCTTAAAACCGACTGGTACGTCAATTTGGATCGGTAATTTTTCATACATCAAAACTTAATTAAAAATCTTTAAATTAAAAAAAAAACAAATAATAACTTTTTTTTAATCTAACGCTATTGTCAGCAAACTGTTATAGGGTTTTCATAAGTAATTTCTCCGTTTACACGTTTTGCCTAATATTGTCCTGTTTTATTTAAACTAGCAACTAATTTAAAATATAATGTAGCGATATTTTTACGGTTGCGTTAGAATTACGAGTTGTCACATTTTTTACTATACAATATAATATTTATGGTATTTGTATACCATTTATAATAATTCAAGTCAAGAACAAGAATAGACTTTTTGGATAGAGTTAAATATGAATCTAAGAGATGTTTTGCTTTCTAATAGAAACAAGTGTTTTATTTCTATCTGCAATAATTAATACATTTTAATTAGTGTATTCTCTTAAAATAACAAATTTTAATATTATAATTCTAGTTTTTCATAGATTATATTAATATTCGTGATAGCAAACTGTAAATTAAAATTTGTAATGAAAACTGTTTATTTTACAAAATTATTATTTCATCGAAATTGGGGATAGATTTATCTTTTTTATGTAATATTAACTAGGGTGTCTATTGTTAAAAATGTGATTTGTGTGTTATTTCAGTAAGACGTAATTTTTCTGTACAATTTAATAACCAAACTCAAAATATTTGTTTTACTTCTATATGATCCATGTACAAAAATAAGGGACTGGACAGTTTGGTATTCAACTTCTCTGAAATAAAATGTCACAGAATGTTACTAACATACGTCTTGCGTTAATAGTTTGTTTTGAAGAAACAACCCAATCGTAATAAAAAGAAAATAATATTTACTTTGTTTTATTTGGTTTTTATAAGAGGAAATCCTGTTTTGTTGAAAATACAAAATCATATTATAATGTATGTGATACTTCTGCTATGTTTTTGGAACCATTATTGTTTCAGTGTTTCTTGACATTTTAACAATGAATATCAGTTGAAGGTATAATTAACAGCCATGCTCTCCTTAAAATAACTAAAAATAATTCCTCAAAATGTTAATTTGTTCATATGAATGGTTAGTGTTTGATTCAATTAATTTTATTCATAAGATATTGAGCATAAAACATCTTTGTTATTTTAATTAAATTAATGATATTTATTCATAGTTCAATATCGTATTTTAATATTCAATGAAAAAGAGAAACACTCTTAGTTAATAACACGGTTGTCTGAATCATTATTTATTACTTGAATTCGTATAAAAAGATGCATAATTTTCTTTAACTAAAGAAGAATTAATTGATTCCAATTAATATTTATTCAAACAGAAATAAATTTTTAGAATATTTAATCTCAGCAATTGTTTAAATTGGAATTGTGGAATGGATTTTGTTATTTCTAAAATCAATATTGGCTTGTGGTTTTGAATATGTAATGCGCTATAGAAAAACATCAAGAAATAAGGATTGAAAAATGTTGTTGTACATGTAAACGAACGGAGTAGTAAACAAACTTACATTTTTAATATAGTTAATTTACCGCACGTGTTTATGTGTTAGTGCGGGCCTGATAGTGTTCGGCGAAACAGCGCTGTAGCCATAACTATAATACAGACTTAGGACAACCTCTAAGGTAATTAATTATATTATATATTAAACGGTACAAAGCAACACATTATACTTTATAAAATTACTTTTTATCTCACTGCGTGTGAGAATGTTAGTTGAATGATTTTACTCCATTAAATTAAGATAGATTCTTTTCCAAGAGTTTAGAATAAATATAATATTGGCTATAATAGCGCGTGATGCTTGTCTGACGTTAAAGGCATACCTTAAAGACAAATAACACAATTGCAAGGAGTTACAGTTGACGCCAGTTTACCATGTACATAGCTCTTAAGAAGCTTATTTTCTATAAAGTACTGAATGGTTTACATCTTTTCCATACCAAGTCTGATGATCATCAAGTACTGACCGTTTAAATTTAAATTCAATTTAAATGCATTATAATAAACATGGTAAATATAAGTTGCAGGTAACCAGAAATTAAGAAATAAAGTTATAGTCGCAAAAGATTATTTAACTCTACGACTGAATTTTAAAAGCTTGTCCAAAGACTCATTCATATGAGTGAGACAATTACGCCATGCCTATAAGTAAAATGCCTTAAAAAATTTAGATATTAAAGTAGTTTGGAACTTAGTCTTGTTAAAAAATCGTTTGGAATTTCCTTTTTCTATTTACTTTGAATCTCAATATTCCTAAATCTAAATTAGCTCATATGCCAATAATGTGATAGATGTATGTTGGGTACGGGTTCACTGCACATTTCACCACCTCTGTGTTGTCCAGGCACCGTGAAGAATAAGGAAAATAAAGAGTGCACAAACCACAAACAGGAAACAAAAATAAATACTTCGTTAATGTTACAGTTTGTTTATAACACCCTTATGTACATTATTAGAGGGTTACAGTAAAGCTAAACAGATGCAGACGAGATATGAACCTGAAGCTAACATCCACCACCCACTTATAACAGCCTAATCACAACTTACTATAGTGTGAAGGGTGGATGCTCTCTGCAACCTTTAGACTACAACTAGAAAAACATGACAATCAATATATCAACAAATGAATTAAAATATCCTGAGAACAAAATAAAATAAAAGAAAAACTAAAATTTTCATATAACAAATATATGTACATTTAAAATCACTTTCAATAGATCGGGACACATTACCGAAAAAATAAAAAACAAATAAAAACTACGTCAACAAAACAATGACAACAGAACCATTTTTTTACAACTACAAAGACAGCGACAGACTGACCGTGTGAAGCTAAAAGAACGTGTAAAAATGTGTGCATTACCCAGTTCCCGCTAGGCCTCACCATCCCTACTACCTCAAGTATGTCTACTATAAGCTAATATATTACAAAATAGAGTATTTCTATATTATTGCATTTATTACTAATAGTTTAGGCAAAATTTTAAATTAAGTGTTTACAATTCAGTTAAATAATTTTACTATACTGATAAGGAGAGAAAAAAAAGTTTTATTATAAAGAAAAATCTTTTGCAGAATGTTAAAATAAAGAAGTAAAATGTCAAAATCAAATAAGTTAGTGAAAATCCAAAAGAAAATTCAATAAATATAAAGTTTTTACCCTAGTTAATGATTTTTTGAAGAGTTTTTAGGCAATAATTATAGAGTCCATGCTCAAAAACGGAAATTTCCGTGCTTACTCATTTGGGCACACACGGAAATTTCCGTGCTCACTCATTTGGGATCAAAATTATCACTCGCCAAAGGGTGAAAATATGTAACTTATGATGTATTCTTTGATTAAAATAAAACCACGTGGTTGGCATTTTAAGAGTAGGGGAGGGTCGCTAATTAACACTTCGCTGTGTTTATTTCTAGTCTGTATCAGTTTAGCTATAATCTCCTGAGGATGATTAAAATGTAAATCAGGGAAGTATAAATTTATAACTGGATTGTTAATACAGTCTTAGATTGTGTTTGTGATTTGTGAAATTTTTGTTTTCCTCATAGTGAAAATATCCTCCAGTGTTTGTAAATTTGAATTTACACATTCATGATCTCGATTTCTCCATATATTACTTTTCTTAATATTGTATAAATGGAAAATCAACTAAAAAAATAATTCCAATGTCCAATTTAAAATAAATTGTAAATTGTTTACGTAAGCATAAAACCTATTTACTTATACATTTTTATTAGAAGCTTCTATATAGAGATCGTTTTAATACTAAACATATCTCACAATGATTTTCTAAGTGATCTTGTAATATATTATTCATTATAATAGTTTTTTAATAGTAAAATTAATTTATTAAAGAAATTAATTACTCGTTCATATCACCAAACGAATACAGAAGAGATTATACAGATTGCCTATAAGAATTGGTTGGAAATAAATTCGTTTAAAGAATTTTAATGTATTATAATACATTCAGTGTATAGTTGATGTCCTTTACCGGAATACAAGATGTAATGTTATATTGTACAAAGAGGATTTGACTAAATCTACATAAACCTTTTAAAAGCTTTTTGCTTTCTGCAAATAGGAACAGGAAACATTCATGAGTACAGTATTTGGTTTCATCGTATTAAAAGGAAAGCATTAGCTAATGGCATTACTGGAATTTAAATTTTAAAATATTAAGTCAACCGTTCTGAAAATAGATGGAGTGTGTGTATTATTAACCATTAGTTCTTATTTTTTTATTAATTTACACATTAAATATTCCTTAAAAAAATACTATTAATTTTAATATTGCATACAATGTCTTCTATTTTCATTTGCGATTCAATTAATATTTTAAACATGCAAACGTTTTCAATTATGGTGAAATAAGTGGTAAACAATGATATTATTTTAAAATTAAATACGTAAAGTATTTATATTAAAAATTCTCCACTAGCTTTGCTTGTGTCAGTATGCTTGTGAGCTGAATGGAAAAATACTATTGTATTTATTAAAAACGTAAAAATACTAACTGAAATACTATTGCATGACTAAAATAAAGTTGTAATTGAAAGAACATTATCGTTTAGATTTGTTCATTGTATTAGTTTGTCGTTAAATAATTTATTATTTCAAGTGAAAAATAGACCTAGTCTGGGATAATACTCTACGAACTTAGCGATACTTCCCAGTATAGGGCGTACACTTCTCACTTGACTTTGTTTTTAATGGACATTTTTGTATCGTTAGTTTTTCCTATATAAATTTTAAACAATTTATTTGTTCTCCCGTCAGTTAAATGGTAATTTATAAGTTTTGAAGCCGTAACTGCAAGTAAAAACTGTGCAAAAAACTGAGTAATAAATTCCACCCTTTACACAACCACTAAATCTTAATAATGAGTTTAATTAAAAGAATATAGTTCGTTCATTGTAGATAAATACAAAGTGAAACAGTTTTAATTAGATAAAAGTGTATAGTAGCTATAACAATTATATGTCACCAAGAGAAAATTATAGATTTAATTAGATGTGGAATATTTATGTTTAGATAGATCTTAAATTGTGAACTGTTGTGAATACACATCGCCCGATAGGCAAGAAATGTTACACACGAATTGCATTAAAGTTCGACAATAGTTTTAATTGATCTGAGTTTTGTTGTTTGAAGAACATTCTATCTGCTATCACTTCGGTGGTAAAGATGTTAATCTATCGATAATTAATAGAGGAGTGAGATGGGTTACTACTATTTTCAGTTATATTTTTCAACTAATGAGACATATTCTAATCTTACAGGTATTTTATAATGATGGATTTATCATGTTATTAACATTGTTTAATTGTTAATTTTCCTTTCATTGTGTGTATACAAATTAATACATTACACTTGAAGAGATAAGGTCAACTCTCGTTATAACGTGATAAATCTAGAGGAAATAAGTAAAAACACCAACGTGGCCTAATAGCCAGACTAAATGCAGGACCGAGTTCCTTTCTTAAGTTATAGATATTGTAGTTTAAAACATGGCTACTAACCTAAACGCACTACCTAACCTAACCTAACCCAATCTAACCTAACCCAACCTCAATCAAGTTAATAATATAATTATATATAGCTTGGATATTAAGATGAGGAGGATGTAGGATTAGAAATTGTTTTGTTTTTGTTAATTCTTGATTATTGTAAATATGAAGTTTAAATTCATTTAGTAATCCCACACTTAGAGCCAAACAAATTTGATTTGATAATTCTGACCTTAAGCAGTTAATTTCAATTTGACGTTATTAGATTAAATATTATACATTTTAATAATGTCATCAAAGTTGACTGGATTTTATTATTTCCCGTTGTGTTTACATGACATCTATCCCGTCTAGGATTATCAATTACAGTGCTTTACAATGAGCAGTCATTTTTTTCTGTGTCGCATACACATATACAGAGTGTTCCAAAAGTACGGAGCTTGTCTCGTATTTTCAAACTTCTTAATAAATGTAATAAAATATAGTAGGCCTACTTATGATTTATTAGTATTTAGTCAATTTTATGTACACTGGAAAATTTTAACGTAAGTTACAGCGAATATTGATAAAAACCTTGTAACTTAAATAAAAATTAAAGTATTCTTCAATAAATAATGTAAGCCTAAATAACTGATTTTTTTTTACCCAATATGATTACTTTATATAGAAAGGTTACACAGGAAATAAGTAAAAACTATTGAAACATTGTAACTTTAAAAACACACACTTTCACACTTTTAAATTATTAAATCACAACAAATAATGCTCAAAGTGTTCCCCCTGTGTAGTGTAGGAGTGGGTCAAACGCGTGTATAGCTTAACAATTCAGCTTAAAGGTGTGTTTATTTAGCTTTTTCAGAGATTCAATCAATTGATTCAAAAATATTTTCAAAGTTATACAAAACTTATACATAGTATACAGAAAGTGATGTAATAAGTCAAAAATCTAATTTCACTAATCTGTCTATCTCTCGTCCATTTAATGTTCTACAACCCAAACTAGACAACCTATTTTAATAGAATTTTAAAAGAAGGCATATTTGTTCTGAGTGATGTTTTTGTTACCTAGATTGCCTTCTGTACTACGAAAACAAGATTTGCTCAAGTGAAACCTGAAAGTAAAAATACTAAAATGTGTAGATCCAGTAAGGATATCTTGGGTTTGCCACATTGATACATAATATGAGAGACCCGTTGAGGGATTTAGTTGAGTAACACAAAATTAGTTGTTATCTACACTGGACAACTTATCACAATCATATTCTTCTCTGTGGTAGCCCTTTCTTTTCATTACTGCTAACCTATGTTTATATATTGATGATATTATTTTTCTAAGTAGTAATGGGAAATGCAATCAAAGAAAGAAGGCGTGTATACAAAATTAATTTTATTTTGGTCTTTACTAAAGACGAGCTGTTCGATTAAAATTTTTGTAAAACCAACATGTTTCTTTTTTTCACCCTTCCCATTTAGGTCTCAAATAGGTATGTTTCTATTTAATGTTGTGGGTGGGGTAAGGGGACGGGAGGGGAGGGGGTTCGTACATCACCAATAGGAAGCAAATACTTTCCCCTACACAGTTATATGTTTCCTACAAAATAAATATTCACATATTTTGTGGTTTGCATTAATAAAACTGAGTCCTTTAAAAAAACCCCTCTATATATTACCATTAATCAGTTTTATAAGGTTTTAGGCTTTCATTATGACAGTATTGCGTACGATTAAGGTTTAAGCGTAAGTGCCTAATTTATAAACATTGTAATAAATATTGCATTATTGTATAATGTGCGCGTATTATCGAAGAATCTTTTTAAATTAATGTGTTTAACGTCATAAAAATGTTGAGTTCAGAGCTTTTAGATTTTTAATGGATATTGATGATATAAGTATCCAATATCGAATATAGATTAGTGCCGGCTTGAGCTATGTAGGGGGTAGTTATATTAGAGGCTATGCAAATATTGTGGTGTTGGAGTTTAAGTAGAAAGTTATTTATTTATTTAGGTCAATTTATATTATTTTATTATGTTTATTTATTTATATAGGTTATAGAGAGTAATTTTATTTATTTATTTATTGAAGGGTAATTTGCAAAGTCCACGAAAATAAAAAAACTTAGAGTTGTGTCTTTTGTCGAATTTATAACATGACTTTCAAAATAAAACTTAAATAAATAGCACAAAAAAACTGCACAAACCTTTTTTACTCACCCATCACCAAAACCTAATAAAACGAACAAGAATTATTGTAACTAAAAATTATGTAGTTACCAGTAAAATAGTGGCAAAAAATGGAATATATTTATATATTTAATAGAGCCTAAACATCTTCAAAATGTGCAATAAATCAGTTCAGAGCCAAATTCGTATTTGATTTAAAACAAGTTTATAATGACGGCTTTGAATGTTGATTTTAGTTTTTTCTCAATTATTCCTGAACGAAATTTAGTTTTACTTGCAATCTGTCACACTGTTAATGAAATCGGTATTACTGATCTTGTAAACATTTCTTCATTTACAACATTGATGATTTTAAAGTTTTTATTTTATTATCCAGCTTTTATTGACCCCATTTAAGATTCATTTTTGTTTTTGATACTTATCCCATAACCGCAATATATTTTATTTACAATTTTTCACACAGGTAAAAGTCATTAATATTCACATGTCATTAAAATGAATGAATATGGTATAGCCGAATTTGGAAAATAACAAGTTTCATAAGAGCCCTTTGGTAGATTTTGTTTCTGATAAATCACAAACCAAATATTTGAGAAAATGGGGAAAAGTAAAGTTTTGTTTAGGTTTTTAGAGGTTACATTTGAGCAAAAATAATTTTAAAGTTACAGCCCATTAGAAGAAATTTTATCCTGTATTCCCACTACACATTAAGGAAGTGTAAGTTTGGGTGAATAGGTTTTTTAAATATGTACGCTATTAATAATATAAAAATTTCTTAAGTTATTCAATCCATAAAATCTTTCAAAATATTACCATAGAAAACGATTTTTTCTTCGTAAATTACGATATTTTAAAATTACGTAAAATTTTATTATGTAATAAATATAGTCTAATATTTGATAGAATAAAACGCGAGCAGATGGTAGGTTTATTTACTCAAACGCGTTTCAACAACAAAATCGCCATCTTCATTATAACAAAACTGTAACTAATTATAAACTAAACGAAATTTAGCAAAGTACTAGGTTAACTATAGTTTAGTTATTGTAAACATGCATCACTAAAGATGACAACTTTGTCGTTGAAACGCGTTTGAATAAATAAACGTACTATTTGTGTTCAAGTTTTATTCTATCTCACAAGTCAAGCTCAACATATTTTATAGTCTAATATATTTTACCTCAAATAAATTAGGATTTCGTTTTATTTGTACCTTCGTAGTCTACAGGTGTTTTAGTCTGGACTAGTAATGTATAGGGATGTTAATGGGTACGTTTATCAAGAAGAGGCGGTGCAAAACACCTGCTGTAAAACAAACTGGGTTTTAATCATCTGTACTTATCCTTAATGGCTCTTGTTCTATAAGTGTTATTATGAGATATTCCAGCCGCACTTGGCAGCAAGTCAAAAGGGATATTGGAACAAACGTTGTATCTGAAAAACGATTTAACCTGTCATCATCATTTGCTGCATATAATGAAACCTCGTTAGGGGAAAGGAAACGACGTAATGTGTTAACAACGGAATTTTACTTTCTCTCATATCTCTAAAGTGGAGAGAATTTTGTTGTTGTTAGAAAAAATGACGTGAGATTTTTACCCGGTATATCCATTTTTTGTCTCCATTTCTTAATATGTTGAGTCCACAAAAGTCGTTTTTACAATTAAGTCTGTCGTACGTGAAGTGTTATATAATCCAAACTCGTCGACCGATTTTAATCAAATTATTGATGACAGCTCAAATTGTAGAGGCAGCTTCCATTAGAAAAAACTCAACATATTTCGGCTTTAACTATATTGATTAGTATTAAATGTTGAGCTTGACTTTTATACGGTATAACAAAAACACAGAACATAATTCTGACAAAAAATAGCCTAAGTATCAGACGCGTTTCAACGACAAGGTCGTCCTCCTCAGCGATACACGAGCTACACCTATACTGTATATTTTGATTAGATTTTTCTCAAGTGTTCCACAGGACCCAAACATAACATCCCTCCAAATATGTTGTTTCGTGTTTTATCGTTAAATCCACCATGGGGTTGTCAAAATATGTAATTTCTTTAAATCACCTCTTCCGATTTCGTTGAAATTTTAGTGAAATGTAAATATTAGTGACTGAAAGGTCTTAAAATTTATTACGGTTCAGGAATAAATCGAAATAAACAAGAAACTGAACAACATTATTTAATAGAATAAAACTTGAACAAAATAGTACATTTAATTATTCAAACGCGTTTCAACGTCAAAGTTGCTATCTTCAGGTGTGCACGAACTACAACTAAACCTAGTACTCTATCAAACCGTATTTATACATAAATACACGGGGCGTGGCATAACTTTACAGCAGTAAGGCGTCAACAAATAGCTCACTTCATTATAAATAATCTAAAGTTAACATAAAACTAATACTACTGAACTAATCTTCTATATAATAATCCATGTATTTTGCATTATTATAGAACTTTGTATAGGTCCTAATTCGTTATTTACAATTTAATTACGGTATATATTTTTATAAAAAATGTCCGAAGAATATATTGTATTTAGTTTACTAAAATTTTGAAACAAAACAGAGTTTTCTACTGTAAAATAATGATTTTCATCTAAACAGTGTTTGGCCATAGCTGATTTATCACGCGTGTTTATTTAAATTCTACAAAGTGTTTTTAGCTCTTGTTTTAAAATTTCGTTTTGTTTGGCCTAAATATTTGTGTTAAACCTTATCATTAGTTTTGGCCTGCGATGAGGACGGGTTTATGAGATAAGGGAATCAAATTTAGCTCCTATATAAATATACAAATATTATTTTAACAGACAAAGTCCATGTTCGGTATTATTGTTCAACTGACAACTATCACAAATACATTTTTGATCAAGAAAAACTTTGGTTGCTTTTTAATGATTTTGAGGATGTGTAAGAAAGAAAATTTGTGCTATATTTTTTGCACAGTTTATTATTTAATTCCCAATATTTCAAATATATCAATACTTTTTTTTAGCGATTTGATTCTTTCATATCCTTATATTGATTTACTATACTTAAATCCATTTTACCATCAAAAAAGGGTTGTCATTAAACTCGATCATTTGGTATTTTTCTGAATATTGTTTTGTATATATTGGTTTGTGTATACATGTATTGCTATCTCTATCGACTAACTTTATATTTTCGCTAATAATTAAAAGATTTCAAGTTTTATACAGTTACAAACATTATATTAATTCATATTTATATAGCAGTAATACAGTTTTGTTCCTACACCTAAATGCAATTTTTGTCTTTCTATTTTTACTTAATTAAGGGGGGGAAATGTTCTTCGTGTCTTTCTTCCTGAAGGCTTTAAAAATAGACTACAATATTACGTACAAAACGTTTCCCCGCAGAATATTCGCAATCAACGTAAGAATTACATTCTTTGTACTGAGTTATTTTCCTTCAACTTTTTTTATTTTAAATGAACTTTTTTATTATGAAACAACATTCAGCTGGCTTTCTCTAGTTATATTGTAATTAGATGGACAAATAGCATGGCTTTTCTCCGATATGCTTATTAAACTGACGTGTTAACAAGTTTAACTTGACTTCACACAAGATAGATCTTTACACTGAAATTTGCTTCACTAAACATTCTACCTATATAATTTAAAACAATGACACCTCAAAGGCTCATTCAGAGTGGTACGGGATTGGCAGTTCGGAGGAAACCTACCACATTTCCACGATTTCCACATTTTTCATTTAATTGGGTTAGATGTCTCTCTTTAATTTTTTGCTGTCATATATTCTTGAAAAATTCTTGTTTCCGACCCTCATCCTATTAGAATATTCGATGGCTAGAATAGTGGTCTTTATTTCATGCTCTTTTTTTTCTTTTTGAGTTAGATGATGATGACCGAAAGGTTTGAAACAACAAGGGGAAACGCACAAACGTGCGCGCTCGCGCGCGCAGACACACAAATAATCCATATATCTTATATAAAGAGAATGAAAAAACATATAATAATGATAGAAGTTTATTTCAAAACGTTCACTACAAACTAGAACGTCTAAATTTAAACCAAACATTCCTTGTGATAAGCATACGATGGCGTTACGTAACACCAACACAGCAGTACGTTCAACAACCGTAATCTAAGCAGTATGCAATACATCTAAGCAGCATGCAATACATCTAAGCAGCATGCAATACATCTAAGCAGCATGCAATATATCTAAGCAGCATGCAATACATCTAAGCATCACTCAATTCATCTAAGCAGCACGCAATGCATCTAAGCAGCTTCAAGCATCTACAGTATCTCCGTGTAGGTTTATAATATGAATCCGTTTTCTTACGTATTTCTTGTAATAATAATAAAGCTATTCATGATTAAAACATAACGTTAACCGTATGAACAATCAGTAATCACCGATAGTAATAAATAAATCTAGTGATACAACAGAGCGTGAAGAGCCTACGCCTGCTTAATGGCTTCTTAGTAGGTAATACATGATCCGAACATTGAGCATCCATTGCCGTAATTCTAGCCTTCGCAACCGGAATATTCGCTAACAATATTATGAATCTCGTTATAGGGTCAACTCCATAACTTTTTGGGGACTTTCATAAAGATTAAATTATGATTCTCACACACAATAACTCTACAATATACTATTTTATTCTCTAAGGTATATTTTTCTTTGATATTAAAGTTTGGTTAATGTATAACACATAGGCTTAATAAATAACAACTTCAAGTTTACTCACTCTTGTAGTTAGTAAAAGTGCCACTTAAGTGTTAGAAAAGTATGTATTGTTTTGTTAGATCCAGTGTCTGTATTTAAAAATTCAACTAACAAGAATTAAGTACCTTAGGGCAAAGCACTTGTTCTAACGACTACATTGTTCGTAAACAACTTGTTTTAATTACTTTCATTTACTGAGAACTTCGCCACTTGCAGAGTGCTACAACAACTGTTAAGAAACAGAAGACAAATGTAATATGAAATAACGTTTTCAATTTGCATGTATAGAATAATAATTCAGATTTTAAAAATGTATTAAAATTCGTTTTCTCATGTAAATAATTTTTAAAACCATCACTTTGGACTAAAGCAATAACATTTTAATATGGTTCTTTGGTGCTACATTTTTTTTTACGTAAGTTACACCATTTTATTTGTCCCGTACCAACGTATTAAATATAATGATGTGAATAATGCAAAACGAAAAAAAATACATATAAAAAAAAAATTGAAATTAAACGAGAAGTAAGAACAAAAGTAAATTACTTCCACTCCCCCTTATTTTTGTATGTTTTCCTCATATGAATTAGGACTTTAGCGATATTCATAGAGTTACAAAAATATCAGATTAATTATTATTTGTATAACACTTATATTGTCCAGTTTGCTGAAATTTCCTCTAAAACTTGATATAACTTTCAACAATAATCAGAATTAATGCAAGTAAGGGAAAATATAAACAACAGTCGATTGTTTGTTGCTTACATAAAATTGAGTCACCACCCACCGAGGTCCACCAGTGCAGAGAGTAAAGTTCATTCTTCAGTTAATGGAGTCAATATGATTACTACAACATATTATTTACTGCCATTATGGCAGAAATAGAATAATTTAGTGAATATCGTATATCACACTAATCAAGAAAATAACAAGCAACCAATAAAACATTTCATATCCTGTTTAATGGTATCGCTGTAGCTTCCGTATTATTCACTGTTATTTATTGATCTATAAATATTTTTTGTGTCTAAGTGCTCTAAACAGAAGTCACATTGGATTTACAAGAACGAGTTTTTCAATCTAGTATAACATATAAGAAGCAATACTGATTATAGAATTTGCAAACTACTATTAAAGCAATTATAGTGTTAAAAACACTAACCAAAATCTGCACTTTTACGAATTTAACCATTTAAAATATTAATTTGTATTTACAGACATACACTTGAATTATTGTGTGGTTAAAATAATCTTAAAATAATTATTTAATTAACAAAAATGTTGTACCAACAAAATTTATCTATTAATCTTTTGAACAAAGTTGGGTTTCCAGTTGTTCATCAACGAACGTAATTAAATATCGGTTGCAAGGTTTTGTTTATTTGTTGAAGCGACTAATTAGTTTTGTCAGTGAAGCCAGTGTAGTTATATCAAAAGAACTTCTTTCATCCGTATTACGTTGTTAAAATTAGTTGTCATATTATTTATTTACAATACCAAATAATCTTTTTTTTTCTCTCTCTTTTTTTTTTTTTAGTTTACGTAAATATTGATAAGATATCTGTGTAAAATACTTGTTTATTTCCTTGATATTAAAAATAAAAGTGTATAACTTAATAAAATAGTTAGATTTGTATAATATATATATATATATATATATATATATATACACAGGGTGTCATTTTTAACTGTGCCACCATTGGCACTTTGGAAACGGTAGGATTTACAGGAAACTTTGAATGGGGGACTTCAACTTATTTTCTATGCCCATTAAAAAGATGAATTTAAGATTTTTAAATTCGGCCGCCATTTTCCAATATTGAAAAATTGTATACTATTCACATATGCAAATATATATATATATATATATATATATATATATTATGTTCTATATCTAATTTCAAAGTTATAAAGACCAGTAAAAAAATTATAAAGACCATTAAAAAAAATTGAAGTCGACATTTTTCAATAACCAATATATTCCTATATTGCATATCATATATATAACGATAAATAATAAGAAATGAATTAAAAATAAGGAGATAAGACACACATTGTAATATATAAAGAGGGAATGGGGTCAAAATAAAAAGACTTAATCTAACCTAAGGATGTATTTACTGAAAACAAGGAAAACTAAGTGGCAAAGTAAAACAAATTCAGTATTCGTTGTAAAGAAGCATATTTATTATTCTAAGAAAAAGAGGAAAAGTTATTTCGACATCCTTTTCCTCCTACATGATGAAAACTTAATCCGACGTTGCAAATAGTTAAGTATAGTTAAGATGTTTTAACTTTCTTTTTTCATAGAACTGTAAGAACAAACTGTTGTGTTTTGTGAGAAATGCAAATATAAGATAAAAATCGTTTTATGTTAAGTTTAGAAATTATTAATTTTACTTACATAGTATATGATGTACAGGGTAAGTTAATTAGTCGCTAAAAATATCGGGCCTAGTTTTGTGTCTGATTTTCATGGCATGAGGAAACCGAAAAACTGATTAACGACTTGCCTTCCGTCCGTCGTCGTTGTCACTGTTGTCCCTATTTAATATAGAATTGCAAATGTCAAAATTCGGCCATTTTAATCAGTTTTCGTTTATATCTAGTATATTATTCAACTTCATAATAATATAATCAATTAAATTAAAGATTCAGATTTGAGTTTTGCAAAGACAGGTGCCAACTTTACAGTGATAAATAGCGTCGTTGTTGTAAAAAACGTAATTTCCAATTATAAATTCTGATTTTTTTTTTTTTTATTACGTCTATTCCCAAGTGTTACATTGCGAACACTTGTATGGTCGGGTTACTTGTCCTCGTAAGTTTGGACTACGTAACTCCATATGCTTTTAAAATATGGTATTGTAATAGATATTTTTCATCTGGGCATTAGGTGATTGCAAAACCCGGTTATGATTTTTATATTAATTAGAAATTATAATTTACTATGTTTATTAGAAATAAGTTGAAAAGTTAAGTTAGAATGCTGTCTGTCAAAAAATTAATGATTTTTTTTTTCGTTCATAAAATTTCTTCAAAACTTCTTTAAAAAATACTCTATTTTGTGTCAGTTCGATAAACTAAAAAAACTTTCATTTATTTATTTGTGTCTTTTAAGCTTGCAGTATAGAGTTTGGTTGGAGTATAACTGTGTCTATTTGTATCGGGTTCTATTGTTCAGTTTTGCATTATTTCACTCCCCTAAACTCTATGCATTGCTGACATTTCAATAGCAGAATTCTCATAGTTTTATTTTCTACACGCTCAGTTTGAAATAGTGTCTCGATAAGAGATTTTATTCTCTAGACTTTTTTTTCCAATCTCTTATAATAACTACAGGTCTAGAAAATGATTCGACATACTTAGTATTAGTACTAAGTTTTCGTGTTAGACAGTTAATGTGTTAGACAGTTAAAACGATAGACAGTTAATGATTTGGATTATACAAAGCCATCTCTCTTTATATATATAAATGCATAATATACAAACAAGCTATATATTTCAAACATTAGTCGATTTAAAAAACCGCTTACACTATTTCCCTTTTGAACCAATTTACTCTAGCATAGTAATTTTAGTTTTTTATACAGAGTGTCCCATAAGTAGGTGCCAAACTCTGGGAAAATGTTATATGGGTCAAAATAAAGAAGAAAATCACAAATAATTTTTTTTCCAGAAACGCTTGGATTAGCAGATATCCGCCATTTTGTATTTTTTTCAAAATAATTGTTATCTTCAAATTTTTTCAACCGATCTTTATAAAACTCGGTAAGCATGTTTAAATAAAAGAGACCTACTGTAGGAAAAAAATTCAACTTGGTCCAATTTAAAATTTCAAAATGGCGACCATTTTAAACTTTTAATCTAAAATGGCGGAAAAACGGTAAAAAATACAAAATTTTACTAAGAACAATTTTTTTAATAAAATTTTATTTCCAATCTGTCAACACCAAAAACATTAGAATCGAACAAAACATAACCGTGATACATTGAAATGTGTGTTAGGAGGCAGCAAAAAATCCATTTGTTGTAAATAGCCCCAATCAGCTGATCAGCTGATTAAAATCAACTGATTAAAAAAACATGTGTTTGTTGAGTTGTATTGTTGCATTGTTGTTATTATTGTTTTGTTTACTTCAAACATCATTAATGTGATCAGGTTAGGTTGATATTATCTAAGTTTGTTCAAATGCCGAACCATAGTTATTCTAATCTCGAGCTATCTGATGTTCATTTTATTTATGGCTTAGCTGATGGAAATTCGCGTGAGGCATGCCGCCTTTACGCAGAAAGGTTCCCCAACCGACGAATTCCGTGTGGGACAGTGTTTGTAAATGTTCACAGGAATTTCAGGGAACGAGGAACACTAAAATTCACTGAGAAGACCGGACGGGCTGTTTCTGTAAATACATTAAATAAACAAGAAAGAGGTTTGAAGGCCTTGGAAGAAGAACCAAGTACTAGTGTTAGAAGAATATCCCTTGAACATTGTATTTCAAAATGTTCAGTGTGGCGGATTCTACATAATCAGCAGTTGTATCCTTACCATATTCAAAGGATGTAATGCCTAACCGATAGGGACTTTCCACCCCGTATGTCAATGGTTCTTGCAACAGATCGCATTACTTCCTCTGTTGCTCTCCGACATTTTGTTTACCGATGAGGCTGGGTTCTCTAGAAAAGCTATTTTTAATTTTCATAATAACCACTTCTGGGCCGATGAAAACCCTCATGAGATATCACAAAGATGGCATCAAGTAGGCTACGCTTTTCTCTCAATGTTTGTATAGGCATTGTAGGGGACAATCTCATAGGGCCATGGTTTTCCAACCGACTTAATGGTGTGTCTTACTTAATTTTTTTAACACAAGATCTTCCCGAATTGCTTTAGAGACTATAGTAATTGTAATAACTATAAGGGAATAAAGAACAAATTAATGTTAACCATCTGAACCACAGAATTTGATATTGATCCATATTTTTTTACTATCTAACCAACCCATAGAAATTAGGTATAGTAACCATAAAAACCTATTCCTAATACTTCATTCATCATTCTATTTAATTATCACTATAACTTGCTTTAATTATATAACTTAGCTCTAGTCAATCAAAATAAAAACCATATTACATAAAACATTTATTATTCACACAACATTTAAATACAAAACACGTTTTAATACAGTTTAGTAATAGAATAAAACAATACATTAATAATATACTGAAATGTTACAGAGTGATCGAAACTGCATCTTTACTTATGTCATTATTTCAATTTAAAACTACATATTTACCTGATGTTTTTACCGGGCGTGTTCCTAGCGGCGGTAGCGCAGGAAACTTGCACTGAACGCTACCGCCGTCGTCCGGGACCCTCCACTACTGAAAAAAAAAATCAGATATACTGTAATCCAAATAAACATTACGGGTCTACTAATAAAAAAGATATAATAATAATGGAATTTGTATATAATGAATTGTATTTAAAAAATAATTTGAATATGTATAACATGAATTTGAATGTAATTGAATTTTTGTTAAATTATTTATATAACTAATTTTTTTTTTTTTTTTTAAGTAAAAATATTTTTAATGAATATAACTAAATTAATTTTTGTATTGTGAAATAGTTATTGTAACTTTAATTACTATACTATTTAATTGAACTGCAGTAAGTAAATTAAGAATAATAGGGATTAAATCTGTAATAATTGCTTCTTAGAGCATCCAATAGCAGTGGAGTAACTAATGCGGTAGCGCAGGAAACTTGCACTGAACGCAACCGCCGTCGTTTGGGACCCTCCACTAACTCTTCCCACTAACTGGGAAAAAAAATTAATGAGATAAACTGCAATCCAAATAAACATTACGGGTCTACTAATAAAAAAGATAGAATAATAATGGAATTTGTATATGCGATTCCACGATATCGAAGATGTGCGTTGAGTTGACGATGTGCGTTGAAATGACGATGTGCACTGTGTTCTGAAACAAACAAAAACAACAGAAAAGTTAATTTTTGTTGGAATGAAAGGTATGTGTGTCATTTAAAATTTCATACATAAATAAAGATGCAGTTTATAAGTGGAGTGAAGTCTACAATTTGGAAGTTTTTAAATACAATAAAATTAACTGGTTTTTTTTTAAACTAAATGACATAAAAGGTTTTATCGACTTGAAATATTACATTTGTTTATTTATAAAACCATCTTTGATGTTTTATTAAAATAGCAAATATTGGATCATGATCACTCTGATAACTTCATCATTAACTTTATTTTATATTTGGATAACTTCATCAATTTATTTTAATGTAATAATTTGAACGGTGCCCTAAACACACACACGCACGCGAGCGAACACTACGTCGAAAATCAATTAGGCCTAAAGTCTTCATGGTTC
Source organism: Aphrophora alni (assembly GCA_963513935.1). Taxonomy (NCBI): domain Eukaryota; kingdom Metazoa; phylum Arthropoda; class Insecta; order Hemiptera; family Aphrophoridae; genus Aphrophora; species Aphrophora alni. The sequence continues at coordinate 95,135,439 of OY740774.1, read as the reverse complement.
ATTCTGTTCTTCAAATTTAGGATGAATACGGAAAGTAGGTAATTCCTTAGAATCCAGATGAACTTCGGGTCCCACAAAAGTTAGGTTAGTTCTTTAATGCTACAAGCTTCTCTGGACAAGTTTCTTCCATGTGTTTCATTCAATTATACTTTATTATTCCGTACAAAATCTGTTTTACAATGTAATACTGTATTTCCAAAGTTCCTTTCATTAAAATATTGTATCGTTTCTGCTGTTTCAAGATTGTATTTTAAATTCAGTATTGAATGTTTTCTGTCGTCCATTCTATGTTGGACTGGTTTTGGAAAGTAGCTCGTTGCTTCAAATCCTTGATGTCGTAAAGTTCCAAAATAGTTAAGTTAAAAGTATGCAATATTTTGGGCTAAGATATGTTTCTTCAGTGTATATCGCGCATTCAGCAACTAGTTACTGCTATCACATAAAATACCTGATTTACAATGTAATAATATGTTTTTAAAGTTACTTTTACCGAGAGATGAAATAAAGTGGGGTGTTTAATTTGCAAAATATATTGATTAATAATTATTGTTTCTATGGTTTTATTTTCAAACAGAAAGTATTGTTGCAAAGTTAACCATATATTTGTTGGGTAATTGTTTACATTGTAATATCAGACTTTTATTTTATCGTCTACTACATACCTTACTTCTTAAGAATAAATAATGTTTTCATTGCGGAGGTTACTTTTTTTACGGAAAAAATACAATTTACAACTGTCAGGTGTATTAGGTTACACATAATGGCTAATGATCACATTCACGTCTCATACGTTACTCGAAATTTCAAGGTTTATAATATATGAGATCACAGATCGCCTGATATGCTGTCAATCTTTCATATTAATGACATTAATTTCAATAAACTTACCAAAGGTTTGGTCAGATATGTAGCCACCTGGCCAAACTTTTCCTGACAATTAATAATATCGCTCTACGTATTATAGTGAGCAAATTATTAGCCCTTTGGTTTTATAGTATATTTTTTAAATGAATTTTAAAATAATCCTAAATTGAAAGTTTATTGAAATTGACACAGCATTTTATTGATTAAAAAATTCCAGGATATATTTGAAAAAATTACAACAAAATAGTTTTTAAAATCTCTATGAAAGTTGAATAGTTTGTTTTTGTTTTTCGCTCCAGAAATACAGCTGTTTTACCCTTATGATTAAATGAGTTATTTATAACTAGGAGCTGAAACACATATCTAGTTATTAATTTTTTTAGACTTCAGACAGAGTGAAAACATCATCTTCAACATCCCAAAATATACTTCTCGTTACTAGAATTTCACTAAATGGAGGGATGAAATAAAATTAATACACTAAGGAAAGACTTAATTCTTTAATTCATTATTTTGGAAAATTTGTTTTGTCAAATTTAATATATTAAGTTATAACAATTCTCTACAAACTACCTACTCTCACCCCCCTCCCCCAACTATTCATAAAACACATAAATTGTTTACATTGCATGCAATTTTTTCAAGTGGTTTAATATAATATGTGGAAAGGAGTTATTTTCTCAATTAGAGGCTTGACTTCTGTGAATAGGTTTGGTTTACCCACTACAATCTTTATTTAGGAATTCTAAGCAGAGAATTACATTGTATTGTTGAAAAAAATGCTTAACGGTAGGGTCTGGTAGATGAAGAGTATTGGTTGATAAAAGAGGCTTTGTGATAGACTGAAGTAGGCGTAGTATTATTGATTGTTTGAAATTCAAGCTATATGAATGAAACCAGTTGCGCACACACAGGAATTGAACTCATTTCAAATTACACACAGAATATATTGCTGTCAGCAGTAATCTTCAAATTTTCAGATACATTGTATGTTCTGTTTTTTTTTCTGGGCACGCTCAGTATGAATTTCGTGTGCCACGACCTCGGGCCTCGTTTATTATAGGATATTCATTTTAAAAATCAAACTTAATTTGTTCTATTACAGACTAGAGATTTGAAATTTTATCTAGGAAATGTAAGTTTTTGTTTCTTTGCAGAGTAGCAACGTGACAGAAATTTCCGGTTCTATCCACGAGATGGCTGAGAAATCTACAGTCTTGACCAATATCGTGAGGTGACTATGGGGACCAACAATTAATTGCGAATTCAGGCTATGAATGTAAAAATGTCTGGATCTGGATATGCTGACTTCACTTTCATTGTTGAAAACCTCTCTCATTTTTTTAATACATACGGAGTTGTGATTTGATGTTTGTTGTTAAAATATAAATCTTGTTTTTAACAACTTCTCACAGTGGTAGTAATTTCTAATGATGAAATTATTTTCGTGAAACGTGCATGCAAATAAAGAATTTTTTTTTAAAAAGGCTCACGGTATAAAAAAGTAAAAAATAGTTTATATTTTAATAATGAAAAATGTTATGGTTGTGAAATGTTCAAGGAGCATCGAGGCAAAATTCACAATACAAATTAGAAGAATCCCTAAACAACAAACACCATTGTTCAGGGATTCTTTGTTCTCCTTATTATTATGGCTTAAAAAAACAATCATAATTAAGTACGCATTATGCACTAATTAAAATAATACCCTCAATTTACAACAAATGAGTTGAAAACTGAAACTCACGTCTACCCGGACTTGCCCTAAAATATTCCCACATACAAATTTATACTTCAATTTTTATTGTACTAAGTGATGATTCTAATAACAGTGACGATTAATTTATTAATTTATTTTCAGTATCTTTAAAACATTTCGAAATAACATACATATTGAACATACAAGAATCAAACAAATTTACAGTATTCTATGGCTAGATAAATAGAATAATTATGTATAATTTGGCTTTACATTATGTACTAACATTTAAGCAGGAGAAAATAGAAAGTAGTGGTTCAAAAACCATAAGGAATGTGTGGCTAATCATGTCGAATTTTAGATTTCATCATGTTTTTTCTTCGAGTTTTGTTAACTATCTGAATTTTTTACCACAACATATTTCGCGGTTTTAAAGTTATTTTAGCCATAAAAATGGCCCAACCGTTATTTTATATGTTTTATTTGGTCTGTTTTTGTTCTTTCTTTAACATTACCTTTGTCTAACATTTAACAAAAACGGTTATTGCATATTTTAGAAATATTACTAATTATAATGCAGAAGACAGCCATAATTTTCAAAAAGATAGTCAAAACTTTTCTCGATTTATCACTGCCATAAAAAATCCCTACATAGAATGTTGACCAATATCGGCCAGTTTATTCTCTTGATTCTAACCAAAGAACCTGATTTTCGGATAGATTTTATAAACATTATTTTTTTTTTTTTTGTCTTTAGGATTAAGTGATAAATAATATGGTCTATTAGCTAAGAGATACTTTAACTGTTGTAAAAAGTGTTCTAAAAAAACACGCATTAAAACAAAACACTATGGCAAAAATGTTTCTGTCAACATTTGATCTGTTAAAAAAGAGGTGGATTTTTCTAGAGGAAACTTAATGTACGTTATTACATTTCTGTAGGAGTGAACTGTTTCGAATAAACTCGTGTGAACTTATTTTAATGGGAAAAGTTTTTTATTGAGATAGTTTACACTACAGTAAGAGCATATATATTATAAGTTTGATACTGCATTGTTATGAATATACATGCAGAAAGATCAATTACGTAGTTATTATACAAAACACAGCTATAATCAAATATGCATATTAACGTTGCTATCAATTAGTGTGTACATAATTTATGATATAAGCCAATTATTGTGAACAAAACAAGTTCATTAATTTCAATTTACATTTTAAAACTGACTAAAGCATGGATTTATTAATTTATTATACAGGAACTATACAATTCCCGAACAAATTATTTGATAATAAATCTTTATTGAATTATTGAGAGGAAAATAATTGTGTATTAAGTTTTGATATTTGGTATTTTTAGATATTGAACGTAATCAATAGCATACCGTTATATTTATGCCACGATATCTCCCGCCAATACATCTTTGTAAATTGGATAAAAGTATTTACTTTATTCGGATCACTAACACTTCTATTTTGGACCACCAGTCATCGAACGTACTTAGGTAGGGGTGAATAATTTTATCAATTAATACAGTTGACATTTCCGTTTTTACATAAGCTGATGGGTTCAGTATAATACTTATAATCATTGTGATCTAAACGAACATTAACAATGCATTACTATCTATAAAGTATTACATTTCTTATTTTCCACTTTGAGTAGTGTCCCTGTTGACAGTAGCTGAAGTATTATTTACTGTAATTTCTTAATCAATGACTACTGCTGTGTTCATTTAGCGTGCTAGATAATACTTGTCACATTATGTATACAATAATATTTATGGAATGTATTACCTCCAAGGAGCATGGTGTTCTCAAAAACCATCTGTTCGATGAACCAAACCGATTACATGTAGGGAGTAAACTTTTAATAAGAATTGAATGGACCTTTCACGCGGTTTTTTTTTTTTTAAGGGTACAATGATTTATTACTTTAATATTTGCTCAAAAAAAATAGACAGCGTTTTACAGAGTTATTATATCTCAGTTAAAAATTTTTAAAAGCGAAATGAAAATAAAAATTGCTCAAACTTTTGAATATTTTAATCATTATCAGCGTTTAATGAAACTAAAAATAATTTTGTTCTATCTAACGCCGAATTTAAAATTTACACAAGTTTGTAAATATTTCACAAAATAAACTTCAATATGTTAAAAGTGTTTGTTGGTTGATAATGGTCAAATATGTAACCTTAATGTTGACTTAAAGGTTAAAAATTAATTAAACTTTGGTTTTACGTAAGTCAATAATTTCTAAGGAAAAAGCTTTTTTTTTTTTAATGAAATGTTTAAAAAGATTTTTGTGTGAACAAAATTTAGTGAAAGTAGGTCTCAAATAGTAAGCGCCAGATGATACAAGGTCTATTTTAAGTGATTAAAGGTGTGGCGTTAAGCAACTCAAATTGTTGTAGTAGTTACTTAGGTAAAGGGGATGGAGTGAAGGAAACAAGTGGTCATAAGAAAGACAATGGTTTAAACAAAAGGTGAGTTTAACAAAAATTCTACTTGGTACTCAATGATCAGGTAGAATTTTTGTCAAACTCACCTTTTGTTAAAACCATTGTCTTCCTTATGACCACTTGTTTCCCGCGCCCTTCTACTCCCTCTCCTTTAGCTAAGTAACTGTTCTACTTTTTGTAATATAATATATTAGTCTGTGTCTGTGTTAAGCTGCGTTGCTGGCGAAACCATGGTCGGCAACACACAATAAAATTGTAGAATTTACTAAATATTGTGTTTGTTTTTTCACACTTATTATTAGTTATTGAAAACTAATGTGTATGGATAGAATCTACCAATTTAAAACTGTGACATCATGTATGAAGTGACCCACTAGGAACTCCTTAGTTGGACCAGTCGAATGAGAGTTTTAGTTATATTAATCAACTTTGTAATATTGAGCTATTTAAAAGTTCTTAATATTATCAAGGTAAAAAAATTTGAATTTTTATTTACCCGATTCCTCTCCGAGATCAATGAATTTTTTTGAAACAATGTCGAAAAATTTACTGTTATAAAAATGCCGGGTGGTTCATCTGCCAACCGCAAGGGGATGATATTTGCTAGGAGTGTGACTCAGGCAGTGAAATCCAACATTTGGAGTTTTATCACCGGCAACCAATTAGACAAAAACCAATCATATTATCCTTAAAAATAGTTGCCTAAGACCATTTGGACGGGTCTAAAGACGCAGAGAAGAATGGATCATTAATTGCTCGCGGTAATTTTCCGTAATTGTATCAGAGATAGTTATGACCAACAAAGTTTACGCTATCTTTGAAGCGGACCACGTTACCTCTTAACGTAAGTAATCACTATATTAGTATTTTAGGTCAAATATGTAATTATTAAACTTATTATAAACCTGGTTTGGTGTATCTGTGACGTGTAGTCCTTATTGGAATAATGTCTAATCTAATTAACGCCCACTCGCTTGCCTTACCACAAGTTCGACAATTATGTGTAAACCATAATTATATAATCCCTACGTCCGATAAAGTTAACCAACCTCAGCAAGTGATATCCAATATTTTGTCATCACGTTTTTTTTACCGTTTTAAAGTTTTGTATCGTGAATATGCCTGGTATGGGAGGTATGTTCGGATATCAGGGGAATATGTCCGATAATCTCATGATAATGTATCAAAACACTTGGAAGTTATTTTGTAATATATCCAATAATAATAAGGAATAGCTGGTAAAATACGTCTCATTTTTTTATTCAATTAGAAAGAAATAGTGTTTTAATTTTGTATCTCTATTATTATTGTTTTTTTTTTTTTGTTTTGTTTTTTTGATAAACAGAAAAATGCAAATAAATATATTAAATACAATACAAATACATTGTGTTTGTCAATAAAAGAGTAAAATTTTTGTCCTCAGTATTTTCATCTTTTTTAAAAAATTTATATAAGTTTATGGTTTTCTAGATATTCAAGAAATTTTAAATCCGCCTTTTTGAAAATAAAAAAAAATTGTTATTTATATACTGGTGAAAGGTTAAAAAAAGGAAAGAGTATACCAAATTCGAACTCAATATCTCACCCATTTCCAATGCTATAATTCTTTAAAAAAATGTACAATCAGAACGAAGTACCAAACATCATTCGTTTTAGACGTGTGGAAAAATATCAAACATCTCATGTTGTAATTGTATGATGAAGTTGTTCAGTGATATTTACATAGCAGTATTTATTTTTTCTTGTCAACAGTCAGCATTTGAAAAAGAAAGATTCCATTGAAATTAAACATTCTTTAAATGTCATTGCTGCACAAACTGAGTCCTTTGAGAAATTCTTTCAACTTAAATTGGAATTCTGTAGCTCACTTCAGCAGCATTAAATGTATTCCATAGCTTGTGTATTCATTATAAACGTGCACCAAAGTTTAGTCATCAACCTCAAAATAATTTAATGTGTTATTTCACAAATATACTTTTTTTTATTTCTTAACATTTAGTATCGTAACTGGACCATTTTTAATAAAGAAAATGATTTATTTTAAATAAATGTTAATTGTTTTAGTTTTGATAGAAAAGTTATTGCAATTTCAGCCTACAAAAGGAGTATTTTCAGAAGTGTCTTCAAATGCTCACTGTAGTCATTACCTGCTTGGCAATCCCGATTTAACGTACCTGGATCTACAACCACTTTATATGTAGTCTTTTGTAAGATCTTTCATCTTTCCCATGAGGTATTTTTCGAGAAACTTTTGTTCTTTTCCGACCTTGGCACTATTAGAGTATTCGAGGGTTAGAGATATTTAATTTATGTTATTTTTATAAGTCGATAATGACATGAGATATTTTCGATTTACAATAACAAGAAACAAATTGAGGCTTTTTTCTGTTAAATTAAGAAGATTGAGTTTGTCATCACATCTTCAAATGCTCTAGGTTAACCATGTTTTACTTAATTTGTTTTGTTTTTTAATGGAATGACATTTATGTCATTTAGTTTAGTCCATAATGACATGAGATATTTTCGATTTAAAATAACAAGAAACAAATAGAGGCTTTTTTCTGTTAAATTAAGAAGATTGATTTTGTCATCACATCTTCAAATGCAGAAGGTTAACTATGTTTTACTTAATTTACTTTCTTTTTTAATGAAATGACCACGTTTGTAAAATATGTGTTTTTATGTGTACATAAGTGCGATAGTGAAGTGGGAGCGCCATACTCAATGGTAAAACATTTCTTTGAAAATAGATAAAACTACTGTCACATCACTGCCGAAAAGTAGACCTGAAGATGATTTTTAAATATATTGATATAGCTCTAACTATAATAACAGTAAATTTTCCGACATAATTTCAAAAAAAAAGTTCATCGATCTCGATGTTTTACCTTGATAATATTAAGAACTTTTAAATAGCTCAATATTATATAGTTGATTAATATAACTAACTCTCATTCAAATAGTCCAAATAAGGAGTTCCTAGTGGATCACTCTTCTTAGTCACTTCTTATACGATATCACAGTTTGAAATTCGTCGATCCATAAAATTAGTAATTAAAAATATAATAATAATGAAAAATGAAATAATAATAAATTAGGGATACAGTAATTACAACCTTTTTGTACATATTGAGTTAAAAAATATTATTTTTTGTAAAAGTGTAACACCTGCTAGCAATAGTGCACATTAAAATATTTATGTTCTTCTATTTGAAAGAATTTTATCGCACGTTATCACAAAAAAATAGGTTATGATTAACTACCAAATGTACAAGTATTAGGTGAATGTCAATGAAAAAATTAATTAAGGATTAAGGTTAATGTAAATAAAAAAGCAATTATTACTAATAATTACAAGATTAGATGAATTGTATGAATTATAATCTGTAGGATTGGTTAGGTTAGGATCAAAATTATTTTCAAGGTACTTGATGATATTAATGTTTTACGTAAATTAATATTCATTAGTATAGTTAATTTTCAATAGTAATAAGTATAAAAACTACACATTTTACAATTAAGAAAAACTATTAACCACTTTTCAAATGCCAATTATTAAAACAAATAACGATATTTTCTTCAAAAATCCAATTATGAAGCAAAAAATCACACGAAACATTACAAAAAAGAAAAATTATCTCTCAAATTGAAATTGCACAGAACTATATAAATGTTCAGAGAAAACGAAACCAAGAGTATATTAATAAAACAGACACGGATCTGCTAAAATAAACATAATCCTACAAAAATGAGATTCCTCAGTTTATATTTTGAATGCACGTTGCTTCCTTTGTTGTTATTTAAGGAATTTTAAATATCCCCGTCCACAGCCAACCTCAGGAATTTAATATTTCAAAGGGAAATACATTTTTAGTAAACACTGCTAAACATAAATCGTAATCAAAATCTCCAAATATTATTTTCCATTCGATCAGTTTTGCCTACCATATTATGTATTATTTCATTTTTGCCGGTATCGCTTATAATCCACAAAACGTAGATAATATAGATGTAAATTTAACATTTGATAACTTGTGTCTTTCAAAATACAGTTCATTTTTATAATAGGCTATTTGCTTAGTATAAGTTCAGATAATATACAATTTTTCGTAAATTGTCTCATTTATGCATGTGCTTACAATATGCACAATATGTTTGAACGTAAATATTGCCTATACAATATACATTTTTGTTTGTTTGCATGTATATTATTTTTTGGCAGAAAAATCACATCGTTACTTGACAGATTTTAGGAAGATTTGATTTAAAATGTTATAGAAATATTTAATTTTTGTATTTTTGCCTTGTAACAGATATCCCCAAAAATCTGTCATTGCCTAGATTAAATTTGACGTGAATTTGACTCAACAAATTTCTAGGTACAAATGTCAGGCTAACGATTAATTTTATTTTAATTCGTGTGGAAATACAATTTTAATTTCTTTTTTTAATGGTTAAAATCTTACTTCGGAATTGACAACTATGAAGCATGTTTAAATAATTTTAAGTGTTATTTATTGTGTATCAATTTATAGTAGGTTCATCCTAGTGGTCGGACCCGATTGAAAGAGTTGTACCTAAAATAATCTCCATGTAATTAAACAAATATTTAATCTGATACATGCTTATTTATCTGATAACAAAATAGATACAATTAAAGTTATAGTCCCACAAGTGAGTTTCAGAAACAAGTATTATTTACTTTAATACCAATTATATGAAAAATTGAAGAGTAAAGTAACTTTGTAAGAAGTTTAAGTTAGAGTTTACATAAGAAATATCCGCTATCTTCTTGCAGTATTCTTATAACCTTAATAAAAGCTACTTTTAAGTTTAAGTTAAGTCAGTGGCTACACTGACTGTAATCCACCTAATAGAGTTATCGATTGAAACACTATTTAAAAGATTTTCTAAATGTTTTTGATATTGATTTTAAAATTACATCACCTTTGTATGTGTATTTACTGGGTATTTTTATCGGTGACACTCGCTAGTATTTATAGAGTTGTATCAGTTTTTATTTTTGCTCTGTAAAGTGGAAATAAAGTTTTAAGATTTTTTAAAATATTTGTTCACTTTTAAATGTCATTAAGTAGTATATCGTTCATCTCTTTATTAATTAACATATTTGTATATTTTACTCCTTGTTAAAAAACATTTACAATTACTCAATCATGCTTCATAGTATACTCAAGTGTTTCTTAACCATATGTTATTTTATACTTTCTCCAATTTAACCGATTTGATCTACAGTCTATAACATATAAATAAATAATTTTTATATAATAAATATTAGCTAAAATAATTTGCTATCAATCACCGAGTTTATACTAACATTTTTTAAATCTGTTTCCACAATATGTTTTCATTCAGAAACAGTTTACCTGATGTAGTTGAAAATTAGTGTCTTAGATTTGAATGTGTTTTTAATTATTAGGCTAGTAAATCATCTGTAGCATTTCTGTCACATGACCAAAACAAAAAATGACACTATATTAAAAACTTATGGAATAATTTTAATCAAATTGTGTTTAAAACTAGGATGTATACACGCTGAGACACATGTAACCCTATATTAAAACATTGTTTGTTACCACACAAACATAATTTACTCATAATAGGCAAATTTTGAGTTAAGGCATATTGTAATCTTTGCTTCTTTAGCACATGTACAATAAAAAACAATTTTCAAATGTATTTTTCATCTTATACCGTTAGCAGAAATCCATTATAAAGAAAATATTATTCTGAAAGACAAAAGGATGCCCCATAAAATAAATAACGAATTAACAACGTTTTGTATGATGATAAACTTAAATTAATTGAGTGAATAAAATTACTGTATTGAATGTCAACTATGTAAATTTATTTAAATCTAAGAGAAAATGCTGAGATTTGTATTTGGGATGTTTTACAAAACCGTGTTTTAGTAAAGAATATTAAATTCCGGAGGTTTACTGGGGAAAGGAATATTTAAAATTCCTTAAATAACAACTGAAGGAAGCAACTTACAATCACAATACCAACCAAGGAATCTCAATTCTTTATAATTAAGTATGGAATTAAAGTGTTTTTGTTTATTTTAACAGATTCCTTTTCTATTTTGTTGATATGAAGTCTGTTTGGTTTTATCTCAAAATTTATATACTTCAGAGTAATTAAAGTTTGAGATGACTTTGTTTAAAAAAAAATACGTTTTTATTCCTAATTAAAATAACTAATAATGTTAGATTTATAGATTTTTAGAGTCGTTAAAATTTTTATGGATTTTAAAACTTACATTTTACACACATTATTGTGTGGAATAATATATATGTTAATTTGGGCCTACTTCCAAACAGAACCACAAATGTAATTTTAATCCATAAAAATCCATTCTAACTACCAAAATCAAACTGAAAATTTTTAATCTGAAAGTGAATATATACTAGTAATACTGATAAGTAACAATTACTTTTAACATCTACATTATTTTCACGCCTAATCCTTAAATTGCTTTTGTCAAAAGTTTCAAAATGTCACAACACATTTACCTCTAGAATATATTTATTTAATGATAGAGACCCTATTACTAGTGATAATGTGCCACAAAAGTTGGTCAAATAGAAAGATATACATTATTCTGCTGATATTTCTATTTCCCCTGGTACATAACGTTTGCAAAAAGCTTTGTTTACTACACCATTGGAAATAAAAGGTGGTAATAAACATTTCTTATTATTATTATTATATTTTATATTATTATTATCACATTACCGATTTACTTTTAATATTTGATTTCTAGACGTCTATTATTAGAGACGAAAATTTAAAAATAGTGAAACTCTGTATGAAGTAAATGGCCAGAATGGCCAATAACTACTCCTTGGATTATTACGGCTAGTCTAATGCAAGTCCAAAACATGATGTTTATCTGATGAAATAAAACTTGAACACAAACTCCCACAAATTTTATTTTTTCAAACGGGTTTCAGCGACAAAGTCACCATTTTCAGTGATATACGAACTACAATAGTTAAACTATTACTAACCTAGTACTTTTTATTAATTTCGTAGGATAGGTGAAAAATCTTCAAAAGGTAAAGGGAAACATCCGATCTTTCCAATAGCGTGAAATTCTTACTCACTAAAAACCACCTTCCTTCTTGTTAGTAATGTTATTTACACTTATAGTAGAAAAAGAATGCCCTAGTTCAACTAACGTACATCCCCGCCTGAGAGTTGCCTCGTTTTTGCATTTCGAATTTATAAAAACATATTTTAATAGGTTGTAGTATGTATAGAATATTAAATTTATTGCTCCTCCAATATTACAATCCTATTTTATCAAATGTAATTTTTTTTCTTTTAGTATCTGCAAAAATAAACAAAATTAATTAATTAAACATAAAACAGAACAAAACAACGTTTATAAACTTATAACTATAGTAATAAAAACTAATATAATAATAAATTAGAGGGTTATATTAAAAGGTATTTAATTTAAAACAAACCACTTGAAAATCGGCTTGATAAAATTCCTGAAATTGACATTAATATTTTTATCGCCCAAAACCATTTTAAAAACCTCGGAAAGGTGATGCTCAGATCCTATACTTTCCAATGAGGCCATCCATCTCTGGAGGAGTTTTTTAGCACACAAAGTTGAGTTTAACTTAGCATAGACCAATGTGAAACAATTTTAAAGTGTTTTAAGCTTGATTTTGTAGTTTTTCTTACAAATTTAGTGATTACAGGAACCTAATAGGATTGCATACTTAAAACAGTTTATTAGATCAGTCACTTTTATAAGTCAGTATAAAAAAAAGGTTAGGCCTAGCCTAGTTCAATGTAAAACAATTTTGGATATTGTTTCAAATTTGATTTTGTGATTTTACGTACATATTAAGTTACCATAGCAACCAATATAATATACCATGTTTAAAACAGCTGATTAGTTCCAATACATCAAAAAAAATCTACTAAAGGTGACTGTGGTGTGATACAAAAATTAATTACAAATATGAAATAAAATTCACATTCATAGTTTTTTTTCTACAAATAATGGTAAAATTTTCTTTCATTTTAAATCAAACCGGATTCTTTCATGAAAATCAGCCCGGAAGAACTCTAGAGATAAGAACTAATAAGGTTGTCATCAAAAACCATTTCTAAATTAGGCAAAAGATCCCTTTAGACCGGAAGTTAGGTCCCACTGTTACTTATTTATATCTATTAATCCTCAGAACCTAAGCTTTCCAATGAGACCATCCCCTACCATCGGTAGAGTTAGTAAGCGCTGAGGAGTTATTTAGGAACATATTTAGGCTCTGCTGAATTATGTATAATATTATTTATTTTTGATAACCATTAAATATTGCTGCACAATAAATATACTGAAGATGGCGACTTTGTCGTTCAAACATTTTGAATAAATAAACGTACTATATCTGAAAATCTGTGTCAAGTATTATTCTATCAACTATATCATCTCACTAGTCAAGCACAATATTTACTTATAATATCTTTCTATGTATAATCTGACCTATTTTAAAATATTGAAGAGTGTTCCTTCTAGATCAAATATTTGAAATTATGTTATTACAAATTTTCTCTTCGATATTGATGAACGTTTGTAGAAATACAAATGGAAAAATTACTGTTTTTGATTGTTAAAGTTAAATCAATATTTTTTCAGTATGTCTACAAATTTTCAGTTTAACATAAAGGCTACTTTAGGTGGATTTTATTATTATCGATTACGAAGTTCCCTTTATACACTGATGCATTATTATTGGCATTATTGGAATTAAAAAAAAAAAAAAAAAAAAAAAAAAGCGGACCTTTCTCCGAATGAAACTGAGGTAAAAAACACAGATAAAACGCATTACACAGATAAAATATTTACAAACTCTTTTTATTTAGCAATTTATGAAAACAATAACTTTATTTAATTATTGCTTCCTAAAAGAGTACGAACTATGGGAGTGGATAAAATTGAAAACTGGTGAACGGAGCAGGTGACTGAATGAAGCGATGGGTGTACTTCCCCAGTATTTCAGGTACACCCCCAAGTTTAGATGCTTCCAAAATATTCAAAGGCATTCTGGAGGCGACATAAACTACTGTAATATTTTACATTAGTTTGATATATTATTTAATAAACCGCTATTTGAATTTCCTATAGAATGTTCAAAGGAAAATGTTTGTATTTATTTGTTTAAAGGCTTTTTTTCATAATTGATGAAATTTTAGATTTGACAACTGAAATGCAACGTAACTCTAGTTGGAAATAAACATTTGTTTTTTTTAATTATCACCAGTAGTTCTATGTTTCGTTGGTAGACAGATTAGTACTATACTATAATAATTAAATTTTCAAAGACTTTTTGGTTTTCGACTATAAACGAATGTTACATTTCACGCTCATATCTATACAGACAACAAAATCTTTCACAGCGATGGTCATTAAGCTTTGAATATTACACACGTATTCTTCCTAATGGATGAATAAACGAAGTGTTATTATAAAATCTATGGGAATTCCATAATTCAATTGATAAAACACTTTAAAAGTAGCCTTTGTACAAAATACGATAATTTTGTTGTTAAACCTAAGACCATGGAAATCAAATTACTTAATGCAAATGGTCTAGTTAAGATTCTAAAAGTGAATAAATAAACAAATAGTTTTTTTTGCAGGTTGATGACTAAACGTCGGATTAATTTTATAATGAAAACACAAAGAGATAGAATACATTTAACACTTAGGAAATAACAGAGTGAAATCCAATATCAGTTGGTAGAATTTTTCAAAGGTCTCAATTTGTCCAACATTGACGGTTAAAGAATGTTTCATTTAAACGGAATGTTTCTTTCCTCAAGAGCTGACAACTGGAATTATTTGTCCTCGTATGACAAAATAAATGCTGTTACATAAAATCCCACTGTTCTATTTCATGTACGGTGAAGTACATGCAACTAGTGATAAAAAGGCCCATATTACTATTTCCTACTTCAAAAAATCCCTCTTTTAAAACACAGTTTTAGGTTCTGTTAGGATTAGTTTCTATAACCTGCCTGGGTTCTTTATTTTCAATATAATCCAATGGTTCAATACTCAATTAACCTTTATTAATAAGAATAACTATCTCCTAGTTATTACAATGGTATAAACATATTATTATTAATAATCCAGAATGACTCTAATTGTTGTGACTCATATATCTGATTCTATGTTATATTTTAATTTTCTGACTCATATATAATTACAAGTTTCTTAATACACGAAGATTGCTCATCCTGTTTCCAATTCTCATGGATGATCGTCCAAAGTTTTAATTCTCCCAGGAAGCTCTTACTTGCCAAGTCCGTCTGGTTATCTTCAGAATTCCTGCAGCAACTTCCCTTGATCAATCTTGTCCTACTGGCCACGTTTCCTCCCACCCAAAGTTTTATATATCATTGTAACATCAATGACGTTTATCGCTTTAAGTTTCAATTAGTTGTATTTTCGAAAAAGTTAAGAATAGTAACTCTTTGTTACGCTTTACTTTAGGAAATGTTAATAAACTTACAAATTATATACAAACTTGTGTTTGTTGTCATTGACAATAAAGTTCTATCTTCCCAACCTACCCTCACCTTATAACTCGTATTTCTTTAGTTAATTTTCTCAATACGAAAATCTGCAATATAATTTGAATTATTTTTATTCTCTCATAGCTTAAAGTGTCCAAAAATTGTATTCATTTATACCACCATACCGGCTCCAAATCTGTCTTTTTGTTCCTCAACAATTGTAAAAGTAAATAATATTCAGTTTAATTTTTGATTATTTTAAATATTAATGTTAAATAATATATAAGATAGGCGCTTCCTAAAGCAAAATTACACTTGTAATAGATGATTTGCTAGCCACATTTGTTATTGCAGTATTCAGTGTACACACTTATTCTATCGCATTACGGACTAGCGAACCTTCACATACGTTAAGCATGTCCGCGTCGGGTTATGTCGTGTTTTTCTGTGTATTACATACTCCCTCGTCTTCATTTGTCTAACTGGCATAAAATAAAACCTTATTTTAATGGATATCTCCGATTATCTCCCAAACAACTGTATTAAGTCTAACAAATATAATATTTGTTTAACATGTGTATTATCTTTGTATTTATAATTTCGATTAGTTTTTATTTTAAATAAGTATTAAACAATAAACCTTGATATTTGGTCATTATAGTTCGAATAGAGCATAGAAAAAGGAACGGATTTTAAAGTTGTATTTCTCTGAAATGTTCGTTAGTATAAAGCATTGCAAAAGTTTCCTTACCTAGTTGCGGATTTAAAATCACAATAAAAAAGAAGTTTGTATTTTAGTTGTGATTTATTAGTTATAATGCAAAAGTTTCAACATATTTCTTTCACATTCTGTTGTAAATTATAGTTTTCGCGGAAAGTGTATATTAAAGTTTCATTTAAATACCCGTTATGTGAAGTTCTCTATTCTATCAGTTTTTATACATTCAACGTTCAACTAATTTTTCACTTTACGATTTTAATACATTATTTCCATCGTGAGACGCTTTAGTTTTATGAGGAAATATTTACTTCAGTGTTTGTGCGTTTGTTAAAAACCGCTTATATTTTACTATCACATCATCTATATCTTTATATAATACACGAGTAATGCAAAAACTACAGTCATAAAGAGCACTAACTTTATTATGTTACTTTATATGTACTATATCATTAGTTTTGACCCATTTTCAGTGACAAGTTTTGTGAGTTATTATTTGCTTTTTAGGTCAAATGTTTTGTTCCTTATGTAAACATAAACTGTAAAGAAATATTTTAGAAAAACATTCATACAATCATAAACGTAAAACTAACATGAGGCGTATAGAAAGTTATCAGAGTTTGTTATAACGGATTCAATTTAGTCATTAACAGTAATTGTTTACTTAGGTTTTGCAAACTTATTTTGGAATCTAAAGCTACCGTAATTCATTAAATTGTTAATGAGACGACTTTATAAAATAATAATTATTAGGTTCTAACGTTTTTACTGAAAAATTCCAACCTTCCAATTTTAGACGTGAGAACAGGATTATTTAGGTTGTATGAGTTAAATGTAGATGCTAATTTAGAGAAAATACAACTTTGAATTTAATTGTTTATGTCATTTCACAAAAATGTAAAATAAGTTAAAACAAACCTCTTTCTTGGATTATCAGTAAAAAATATGTACTGATATTTAAGCCAAAATGGTAAAGGTTTATGCAGTACAAGAACAAAAAAAATAACACGACAGAAAGAGGTAGTCACAAGAGAATGACTAAACTAAACTTTATTTCTGTTTCATTTCATTCCAATTGTATCATGCCAAAATTTTACAACAAACAGACAATCAGCTTGAGTTGAATGCTTTCATCAATTTCGCTTTCACGATTTAGATTAAATGTTCACTGGAAGAAAACTGGCAAGACGTAATCTTTGATGAAAAGAAGCTGCAAAGGCAGGGATGCAATATCCTACTTAATCCTGTACCCTTGTGGAATAATGTATCAAAGTCGTTTTGTGGTGAAATTCTTTACAATTTTACACAATGTCTTGCTTTACAATCGAGGTACAAATTCATTAAGAAATGCTGGTGAGTTAAGCTTAAACTGTTTAATTATTAATACTGTAATTTTTATTTTACATTACATGGTTTTTATAAATACTTTTTGTAAATTACATTAAAATTATAAAGTTTAAATAAAATTTACTAAATCCTAATAAATTATTTGTTTTTATTTTATTTATTATATATATATATAAACATAAATTATATATATATATATATATATATATATAATCTTAAATCAAAAAGTTTTCAAATATGTGACAGGTACCAAACTTTTGAAACACTAAGTGTTCATGAGACAGAAAAAATTTACTGCTCTTTTGTCAAGAAGTTTAGTTGATAATATATTGTAGACTGCATTACTTACATATAAATACAAGCAGAAATAATAAAATCCAGCCTACTTTGAAGACATTATTAAAACTATTAGATATAATGTTTAACTACATACCGAGTTCGTTAAATATTTACTGTAATAAAGTCAATTTAAATGAACTCTCTGAGATCTGAATTATTATATCAACTTAGTTTTTATCTGTGCTTAAGATTACTAAGTAAATATCCACATTATATATTTCGAAAAATCACATAATTGACATTTTCAAACCGATTTGAAAACGTTCATCGCCCCTCATCTTACGCCCAAGCTATGTATAATTATATTAATAACATTGTTTATTAAGTCGTTTTTCATAACTTGGTTATATAGAGCTAATACAAGTCGTTTCAAACGTAAAAATAAATGTGCATAAACGTGAAAAACACCAACACGACCCAGTATCCTAAGACCTTGGTGTTAACTAAAACTGTATAACTGAAGAACGAAATTCAGACCTAGAGATTTAGTTTGGCACTTAGGTTATCACTTGATAACAAGAGTTGACTTATTCTCTTAAAACGTCGTGTATTAGTTTTTATATTCACAAACTTGAGAATTATCAGATTAATTCGTACTAATAATATGAAGAATTTATTTTTATTAAAGATTTTAAAATCAGATTATGTATATTTTAAAAACAGGATTGAAAATGAGTGGAGCAACTCATTCCATTTCTTTCTTTTATTATCGATTGAACAATATCTCTATAGATATTATCAATTCCTCATAGAATTTGTAGCTGATGGAATGTTATTCAAACAACAAAAGTAAGACTAATTGAAACCATTGGCTAACTTCAATTCAATTCGGATGTGTAACATTTCTTGCCTAGCTATCAAATTCTGTACTTTCACAACAGTTCATAATTTAATTTTAATCTAAACATAAGTATTCCACCTCTAATTAAATCTATAATTGTCTTTTAGTAACAAATAAATTATATAAATTAATTTTTATGATTTTTAAAACGTTTTACTAAGTATAAAATTACAAAGGACGAAAGTATATTCTTTTAATTAAAATCATTATTAAGATTTAGTGATTGCAAAAAATTAGAAGTTATTACTTAGTTTTATTGCTCAGTTTCTACTGGCAGTGACAGCTTTAAAAGATATAAAGTTTCATTTAACCTGACGTAGAGATAAATAAGTTGCATTTATAAGGCACACTGTGTTATCTTTTTATATTCGTTGGTGATAAAGACGCACAATTAATTGCTTTTCGTAAATGAATATAGTATTTAAAAAATGTTTATGAATAATATATTAGAAGTAATTGTTACAAAAAAATTTTGAGATAACAAAAATACTTTGAGATATTTTCAATATTAAAACAATATTTACGTGTAACTGCTTTTAAAATTTTATAAGCGAATAGGATTGTGCTTTTGTAAAAATAAAATTACAAATTGTTTTAAGTTGGATGATGAAATTATTGAATATATTTTCAAATGTACTTACGAACAGTAATTTCCTTGTGGCAGTTACCCTTTAAAAAATAAAAATTTAGGCATTGTCAAAATATGCCTGCTTCCATTATTTGATAAAAATAAATTCACTCGTTTAGGCAGTAAAACACGGCTTATGGTCACACCAAATAACGTTTTATATTTCTAAGTTAATGAAAGAAAATAAAAATATTTCTCAAACTTTCAAGTTCTACTAACAGGTAAATTAGTAAAATCATAATTTCAATAGACCAAGCGAAATTTCATAAAGTACAAATGTTCAGACAAAATTAAATTCTGACGTGACATTATTAAGGAAGACATACAGACACCCAAATTGAGTCTGCAACGCCCGCGTTACTTAACATTGTCATGTTACCAATTACTGCCGCTAACTACAACAAGGAGTTGGGGTAATTACCTCAATGCGTACAACCGTTGTTAGGTTAATAGGGGTGAGACTGTTCTGCCAAGATAATATACCTGATTAGTTGTAGAGGGTGTGTTCTCTTATTAAATAAAATGATAATTAAACCTTTAACCTAAGGTGTAGATTAATGGATTTTAATTAAAATTGGTTTTATAACTAATAAAATAACAGAAAGTTTACAAACAGTCATAAAAAGATAGGATAGATTGTTTCAACAAAAGCAAAAATGCTCTTGGACATCATCGTCTCCATTTGCTTGTTATTCTTATTAATTTAAAATAAAATATTTATCAAGATAAATTGTTTCAACTAAATTTAAAACAATTTCTTCCTCGCGGAAGTTTGATCTACTTTATGTTTGCATCGTTAATCTCAAAAGGAAAATAGTTTTAATCAAAGTTTGTTTGTTTGCAGTTATTGTTGTGTCCATAAAATGTTTTGAAATATTAATAAATATTAGAATTGTAAATCAACTCCAGTAGTTTATCTTAAGAAACGGAGGCAATTGTTTTAATTTAAAACGCTAACTTTTTCCTTTTTCTTTTCATTCGTGTTTTATGCTACACAACTAATATGTTACATATAGCTGAAGAGTAATCACTGTTTCTCACAAATGAGGTTATTATTTCTGTTAATCTTGAACTGCACCGGTCGCTTGCAAGTGACAATTTACAATTCAAACAACATTTTGCAAGTAAACAAAAGATATACAGGATGCAGGTAGAAGTGTAGGTGATTAAGGAAAATAAGTATTAAGGACCTAACACAGTTTACTTAAAACATCAACGAGTAGTGTGTAACACAAAAATATAAAAATAATAATATTAAAATGTTAAACTAGAAAAACAACTCTAATTAATATGATCAAGTAACGAAATCATACAGGAATATGGAAGTTACAAAGAATGCAGAGTAGACTAATATAAAATATTATGGTTCCAATAAACCGAGCAAAAAAATGTAATAAACTGTCTCACTCACCCATTCACAAAATCAAATAAAAATTAAACAAATCGTTACAGAAAATGTCATTTCTGCAGTTGTCATACAAAAGTTAAAATTAAATCTGGACACTGTGTTTGAAAAAAAAAATATATTTAAATAAAAACTTAATTTCTTTCGCCTTTGTTGTAAACGGATTTTAAGCATTAATTAAAAACTTGCAGTTTTAATTAAAAGCTTCGTATTTAATTAAAATTAAGCTTATAAAAATGTAGTGGAGATTTATTTTGGTTTTTTTACAGATTATCTCAAAACTGTACTCTTTTTAACTTGGAATTATGTACGCCAGTTTGGATTACTAATCTTCAAGATTATCTACAATTTTATTGAAATAGATGGAACTGATTTTGAGATATTGTGTGTTTTAAAACAACTCCATGACCGATTTTTGTTTTTTTTTTTTACAAATAACAAACAAACTGATATTTTAAAATGATAACAAACAAGACGTTTTGTTGGTATCTTTATCGACTACACTTGATTACATAAAATAAAAATAGTTTCCAGCCGATTTTTAGAATATTGTAATGTATTATTTCTTTAAATACAAATTTAGAATTATAAAAATAATTTTTAAGTCCCCAGATAGGCGAAAATATCCCCACATGTGAAATTTGATTAAAATCGATCCACACGTTTTGTTTCTACAGCACTGCACACAAGACAGATGACATAATTCCAAAATTCTTTTATAGACTTAGGAAAAACTAAACATATTTCTCTTTAACAACAAAAACAAAATGATATTTTCCTATAAGATAAGGAATTATCAAGAAAAATCTTAAAATAAGGAAAAGGATTTACACTAAAAGTTTAATTTCTTAGTAAGAGTAAAATTATGTTCGCCAGTATTAAAAAGAATTTAAATTGGTTTGAAATTTTAAAATTTCTGAATCTTCCCTTTAATAGATTTATTCATAAAGTGTGAAATAAAAACTTTGGAGATAAAATTATCGAAATTCGAAAAGTTTGGTTAATCATGAGAATTGTTTAAAATTTCATTTTTTTTATCGATAAAAGAGGAAATTATCTTATATGTTGTTAAACTATATTTTTTGTAAAGTTTCGTTTTTTTTATATTTTCAAAGTTAAATATTTTAAACAGCCAACATAAAAAATGATACAATAAAAGAGTATGATTTTTTGTAAACATGTAAAACGTAACTTAAAAAATGCCTATACTAAATCTGAACTGAAAATCTGATTTATTTCTAAAGGTATAGTGATTGTATGTAAAACAATTGGCAAATAAACGACAAAACTAAGCATTTTTGTATTTATATTTGTATGGATATTTTTCTTTATTTACCAGTTGAACGTCATGAATGTTGTTTTTTTTTTCATTTCTTCGAGAATCAACTTTTGTACAAATTGGTTTTCGATGTCATGTTGCATGGCAGGACCTGAATCTATCCTCTGCAAATTTTAGACAAGTTTGTTGATTAAAAATATCACTTTTCTTTGTGACACATTTTTACTTGTAGAGAAATAATCTATTCGTGATAAAGATAAATTTACAACTCTCGACAAATATCAGAATATTGGCTTTTATGGTATCCATTGTAAGTTCGCATTTTATTAGCGTAAGAAAACATTTTCGGAGGATTATTCACAATAAGGAGTACTGGATTTTATCCTTGTGATGATGGTAGTTATGTTACCGAAATGTACGTAAGGGTTTACTAAACCTTCTAAGGTTAATTGTGTTAATATTTTATTAGTGGTTTGAGGATTACTACTTTTATATAACAATCTTATCAAATCTAATAAGAACAGTAATCATACCCTCCTGTAAGGTAGAGGTAATATTGACTAACTTCGAAGGCGCGTAATTTACAAATTGTGTCAGTCATGTCTCTAAAGTTATAACTCTATTTTGAACACATGAGCTCCGTCTTGTGAAGATGAAAAATGTGAATAATGAACTACCACTTGACCTGACTGGAAATTTCTCCTTTCTTTATGGGCATGCTAGTTTTGAGTCCTATCAAGTGTGTACTTAATGTATTTACAACGATAAATACCTGCTGTGTGGTTTCTGTGTTAAACCCTGTTATTTTGGAGTGAATTCTATTACATTTATTTCAAAATTTCAATATTTTCTTTAAAACTGTACCTCTATATATTATATACAGCGCTCTCTCTGACTGTTTGTAAGCTTATAACTAAGAGACAGCTGTTCTAATTTTTATGTCTTTTACTTTCCTTAAAACTATGTTATTTCTTAGTCTACGTTTGATTGAAATTGGTTTAGTAGTTCCCAATGTATAACAATATTAGTCTGTAAAGGAAAGGATTAACCCCAAAACCACAACAAAACTATTGGTTGAACTAACTGACCAGGCAAATGACTTGGTTCAATGCCATTGGTATAACTAACTGACCAGGCTAATGACTTGGTTCAATGCCATTGGTTGAACTAACTACAGGAAGGAGTGGGATTGAAATCTCACTTGTACAATTTTTTTATAAAATTTATAGATTTCGTGTTAGGTCAATACTCAACCTCTGAAGTTGGTAACTATGTTACTGAAATGTACATAAAATTTTTGTTGTGGTTTTGGGGTTAATCCTTTCCTTTATCGTATATTCACCACAGTGCTCTAGTGATTCTATGAATATTAGTCTGCAAAAAATGTTGGGTTATTTTACGCATTATCTTAAAATATTTAATGACAATCAGGAATTTACAAATTTTTTTTCAGGAACAAATGAGGTATATCATTTTAATGATAATTGGAACTGGATATATTATATTTTTAAATCGGTGAGGTATTTTACGAGTTATAAACATTTCTTGCTGCTGAGAAGTAGTGAATTCAAATTTAAAGACTTATTTTAACCATTTTCTTATATGCTTTCAGCAACAACATTTGTATTGTAAGTGTCGAAATTGGTATCTGTTCAAAAAGCTAATCAGAAATGTATACAAATCAGTGTAGTAGTCCTTAATTTACAATTTTATCCGATGATTAGGCGGAAATGTTCTTGTGAGGATATTACACTTCAGCAACAATATACATTTTATCAATAACAAAATCTGCCTTATCCTACTTATTGCGATTTGTAAAGGAGGAAAAAATAATATTGATTTTTGATTAAATGTTGCAGATTTAATTCACTGAAATGTCCTCCACTTTCAGTCTAACTTCAAGAAGTAAACACATATAAGTTGTAGATTCTATAACACGCTCTCCTTGCTTCACACCCTGAATAAAGCACATTTCGTTTTCCACGCGGACGAAACCAAAGGCAAATTATGATTATGCATGCAAAACCCGTTATCAAAGCGACTGGAGCAGCAGAATCTTTATATAATTATATATTTCACTAAGGATATGAAAATAAGTCCTGCAATCCTTTTATAATTTTGTAATGGTAACAGATACTCAATACCTTGCAAGATTCTGCATTTTTGTTACGTTTTCAAAAATATTACTCCTTTTTAATGGAGAGAGGTTAGGTTAGACAACTCAAACATTTTTAATAGTTATTTATTTACCATAAAATGCACTTATTTTTTTCAATCATTAAATGTTTATGCTTTTAAAATTAATAAATTATTTAGTTATCGTAGAAACATATTACTGTTATACATTAGTAGATTTAATAGCTGTTTATTAAAGAGTTAATCATTGAATTCAGTTTAGTAAATAAATGTTCGAATTGTTGACTTTATACAGTTTGACAGATGTGTTTGATAATGTAGCAGATTTGTGTAAGTAACTAATAATATGTTATTATGCTTTAGAAATGGGCTGTTCTGTTTCATATTTTCTAATATTCAAAAATAAACACATCTTTCGCAATTTAATAATATGATTTCACGAAACGTGAACACATAAATACCATACGACAAATAATACGGTATAACATTTTTAACATTTTTTCAGTTTTCAACATTAAAGAGTTCAGATATAATATGGACTGACTATAGTATATACTTATAATCTGTCTATTATTCATCTTTTGGTAAAATATTCGTTTATTGAGACTGTTTGGAAAATTTATTTTTTAAGAACGTAAATAATATATAAATAAAATTTGTGAATAAATTGAAAGTTTTATTTTATTTGTAAAATAATGTGTGATTTAATTTTGGAAAAAGTAATTATGATTTATTGATTTACAACCATTTTATAATTATGGGTTTGTAAAATTACGTTAAGAGGAATTAAACAAAATTTCATTTCAAATCGTAATTTTCCAGTAATATACTTATATACCTTTTCGTATGGTAGGAAATCCGCGTACATCAATTAATTAACTACATATATTAATAATAGACTTACTCTGATATCTAACCGCTTATGGGATAATAAGCAGTAAGTGGGAAGAGGATGAGATTCCTATAAGGGTAGAGGTTTGGCGAAGAAAACCAATGTCCTCTGGATTTGGTCTAGATTTGATTTACTTGTTTGTTTATACATATAACTATAGACAACAGCTATATTATATTTTAGTGTGTTTAACGATTGGTGATCAAAGTTTAAGTAAAATATATTCTTCCACCTAATGTTGTTCGTTAGGTGGATAAAGATTATTTATAATCATAGAGAATAAATCATGACACATCTAATAATTGTGTTATGTTTATACAAGAAATCCCTTATAACGCTTGTTTATCTGTATTTACTTATAATCATTATAAATTTAGTAAAACATTTAAGATTTATGTTGCCTGTTGTTTTAATTCCCTTTAAATTTATTCATCATTGTAAAGAGAATGAAATAATATCTTATTACAAAAATTTTGGAATAGACTTTTAAAATCTTCAAGACAATCATTTCCGCGTAAAAAAAATAAAATAAATAAAAACTTAAAAGTTCGTGTCCGTATTTAATTCACCTTTAGCGTTTTATAATTTTCAACAGACCACCAGATTTGTGTTAACTAAATGCCCTATGAAGATGTTTGTTTTCCTTGAAAAGTATTCTCATAATTTCAAAAAGATTTATTTAAAAATAAATCCAGCTTACAACTTAGAGTATCAAAATAGTTATAACAGATAATCACTTGTAATCACAAGCACACGCTTCGTAAATAAAAACTCAATTTATTTCCATTTCTTATATAATCAACTTAAAATACAGAAAGATCTTTTACACAAAAAAGATTTTACATGTACTTTTTAATTATAAAACTCGATTTGTGGAAATGAAGGTTTCAATATCATGTCCACCATCTTTGAAAAATTTCACCTTTAGTAAAGTTTGTTATATATACTGTGTATCAATTTTAGTAACAAAACAAACAACAAATATCGTTTATTTTCAGCTAGAGTGTTGTCCGAGCCATTACATAAACAACTCTTTTGTCTAATTCGTTGTATGAAAGCACAGATTAGATAGGCCTCAACAGGATTCCAGATGAGAACAGAAAGCAAATATTAGAGGTAAACACAACATGTTTGTCAGGTAATCTTGATGTATGGTGACATAGGACGGATGAGATAGCAATAGGGCGAATTGGTTGACATAGTATGGTCCAACAATCAGTTTTGATTCGCTAAAGTTATGTTTAGTCAATTTACGCTACTGAATCAATAGTTATGATACCAGACTCTTATGTTAAATAAAAGTATATATTTCAGAAACAAAATTTCCGCCTATTAATTAATAGAATCACATACCAGAAAATTTTCTTAACTTAGAAAAACTATGTGATAGTATCAACTAATTATTAAAGTATATTATAGACACCAGACATATTATGAATTCCGTGTTTCATTTTTCTTTTTTTTTTTTTTTTCTTTTTTTTTTTTTTTTTTTTTTTTTTTTTTTGATAAATTGGAATTATTTCGTGTTTCCTGTTCTATTTCTTAAAGAATGTCCAAGCTTCTATAGGTGAAATCGCTAACAAAAATTTAAAACATCAAAAAAAAATCAAATTGATTGTACCGAATATCTCTCTAAAACTGTGTTGGTTATAATTATAAATTGAACGATTTTTTCAATCTAAAAAAAGGCGGGAATATAAACCACTGTTCTTTCTAACTTTATATGTTCTTTAATAATTATCGATTGAATGCGGTTAATATAGCAAACATTAAGAAATGAAATGCTTCATATTATTATAAATACGCTCATACAATTTGGTTTTAAAATATTACAAATAACAGGCAATAAAATAATGATTGTAATAATTTTTATTTATTGATAACTTTTGGGCAAAATGTCGTATATTAAACATTTTGTCGTTTTAAATGGTATAAGACAATCTAATATGGACAAAAATATCTTTTTCGTTTCCATTAATAGTCCATCTTTTCCCGTTTATTTTTATATTTTAATAAAATAGTTTTGTGACTTAAAAGTTAAAGGAAAATTTTATAATAAATAGGGGAAATGAAATGACCTATTACTTTTCATAGATTCACAATTGAAAATCGAATAATACATTGTAAGCAATTTGAAACAGACCTCAGGTTGATATTCACTATTTTTAAGTGTACTGCTATTATAGCCCTACTGCTAACAGCACTACCATCATCACTTGTCTCAGATTGACACTGTCAACCTCACTACATTGGAGCCCTTTATGATCTTTCTTCATCTCATTCATGAAAGCCAAAATCAACTTCATCTCATTCATAAAAGCAAAAATATAATTTTATTTCGTTCATAACAGGTGAGGTGCTCTCACCAGATCGGGCTTACGTTGTTCATCCATATATTGAAAATTATGTGTTTGATGAAGCAACTATACATTTATAAAATTATTCAACTATAACCTTCTAATAATCTATCAAGAGTACAGTTTAAAATCTTATTTTTTTATGACAGCGTAAACACTTTCTATTATTTGTTTAGTGATAAAACCAAACTTACGTTTTAATTACAATCTATTAATCTGCACATCAGTATTAAAGTATAATTATATAATTATCATTTTATTTCATAAGATAACACACCCCTACAACTAATCAAGTATATTACATTGGCAGAACAGCCTCACCCCTAGTGCTATTAACCTAACAATGCTTGTACTCTTCATGGCAATTACCCCAACTCCTTGTTGTAGTTAACAGCAGTAATTGGTAACATGGTAATGGTAAGTAACATGAGAGTATTTCAGTCTCAATTAGGGTGTCTGTATTTCTTCTTTAATTATGTCACACGTCACGATTGAATTTAGTTTGAACTTCGGTAATTTAGTACTTAATGAAATTTGGCTTGATCGATTGAAACTATGATTTTAATAATTTATCAACAAACATAAAACTTAAAAAGTTTTACATTCTTGAATTAAGGGGGTGAAATTAATTGAATTAAACTATATAGAAATCGTTACGTGGTGGGTAAACGAATTCTTTCTCCTTTTTGTGGAAATGTTAATTTTAAAGTTTTTTGTTTGAAAT
Organism: Aphrophora alni; assembly: GCA_963513935.1. Lineage (NCBI taxonomy): Eukaryota > Metazoa > Arthropoda > Insecta > Hemiptera > Aphrophoridae > Aphrophora > Aphrophora alni. The sequence goes on along the minus strand of OY740774.1, from coordinate 95,107,188 downwards.
GTTTTGTTTTGTGTAATGATGTCGGTCTCTCTCTCTCTCTCTCTCTCTCTCTCTCTCTCTCTCTCTCTCTCTCTCTCTCTCTCTCTCTATCTATCTATCTATCTATCTTTTCTATAAGCCTTGTTGTATTGTTCAAACGTTATATTGTTGTGAAGGTTTGGCTGCAATAACCAAATTATAGATGACAAATGCCAGTTATAATTATATACTATTGCTAGTGCATAACTTAAGATAACGACATTTTTGTTTACACACGTTTGATAATAAACATTAATTTGTATAAATTTGTGTTTTATTAATTATGTTTAAAGATGAATAAATTTGACTGTTTTAAATATTTTTACCGGCAGCCATTATTAAGGGAAAAGGTTAGATTAATTTGTGTAGTTTTTAATCTATTAAAAAGACTTTTAAAAATAGATATCACTTGATGGAGTTTTATATTTTAAAATTATATTGTTGGCACCCAACAATACAGTTATAGTAGAGAAAAGGAGGTAATTTTTTTTTTTTTTTTTTTTTTTTTTACACCTGAAAACATTTGTAAGATATAAGTTTTTATATTTTTCGAAACTTAAACTATATTTAAATATTACGTGACTTTTTGGTCAACCATTGTATTATATTTTAAAAGTATAAGATTTTGCTGATAAAGCATCTAATTCAATGTTAAAGAACATTTTCTTTCCCTTGGAAGTAGTTTTCCTGTAACTAAATTCTTCCCTTATTCTTGTAAAATGCAATTACTTGACTTGGAAGACAAATAAAGCTTACATCTAACTTTTAATTACATTCCTCTGGGAACTTTCTCTTTTAAGAAGATCAATAAACGCAGCTCTAACGAACAATGAAAGTTTGATTACATTCATACTTTTGGGTTACTTCCATTTCCCAATTTAATTTTTCAATATGGTTGTCCTTTTCGAATGTCTCTGAGTTATAATAAACATTCTTTGTATTCTCTGATGTCTCTGAGTTATACATCAGACTTTTATGAGATGATTTTTTTAAGAAATATGTGTCTGACGTTAACCAAATGTGGCTTAAAGTTGTCCATTGAGTATGTTTTTGAATGAACGACATATTTATTGAAGAAGACTGATGGTCTTATAGGAAACATTGAGAGATGAAGGCTAAGACCAAAGAAATTGAATCGATCCTCAGAAAATAGACTTTGTGTAGTTTGTAACGATTCGGCAATCGCTCTGACATGATTGGATTGGTAGAGGAAAGGATGCCAAGGAAATTGATGAATATGAGAATGAATGAAAGGAGAAACATAAAAGAGCGAGGGTGGGATTAATGTAGAATCTATAAGAGAAGGAAGGACCGCAGTTGAGAGGTTGAGAAAGAGCGTTTGCATGTGGGATTATAAAAGGCATCGTGAGGAAGGCTGAAGGTCACGTCAAGCTTTGGAGTCGACTAATATGTTGTATATTCATTGAGGTGTAAGATGCAAATTTTAAATATTTGATAACAAACTATTAATTTTACAATTTTTAATATTAAACCGTGCACAAGAGTAAGGTTTTCTTGTTTATATGTGTATATTCCAGCACATACCGAAAACATCGAACATCTTCAAACATGCAACATTAGTTTAAAAACAAAACAAAATACTATCACCTTGAGGATACTGTATACCTAATAAGATATAAATTTGAAAAGAGTATCAATAAAATTTATTTTTGCAGATTATTTGATTTTCACAAATGAGTTATCATAGGACAAATTACTCCCTAATATATTCTGCAATAATATCCTATATTTGATAACATTGACGATGATACTGATATTAGCTGAGCTACAAGCGGCAACATGATTTTAGGTTCATCTAATTTTTGAATTTAAATTTGAGTAAGTGTTGTCAAAATAATTTAACCACTTCTTGATATTCCAAACATTGAAATAGTTCCAAACTAGACTAGATTCAAAGGTGAATAACTATATGGCGTTTTAAATTTATTAATTGATTTTACAATATAAGATTTTTGTGCCTTTTAAGAATCGAATAAGGATCTCTCTGGTGCAGTGGTTTCTACAAATAACCTCTAAACGCCTCTTCGGAGCCTTTTACTGCATTGAACGTGAGGTCTTCCCTCCCCAAACGATTTAAGCGCCGCCCCTGTGGGAAGCTTATGATGTACACTATGGACAGTGTAATCTTAACTTTTATTTCCTTCTGATTTTAAATTTATTGTATAATGTTAAATTTTGTATATTGTTGATACAATTTACTTGAACATTTGAATTACGTTGTGTATTTTCCAATTAATAGACTACACAACTTTTTGAAAGTATGAATAAACAAATGATGACCTAGAACTTAAAACACGACTGTCCCTTTAACTTTTCTCCCTTTGTTCTATGTAGCCTATTAGTCTCGGGCTTGTCAGAAAGTAGGTCTAGTAATATAATAAAAATAACCCAAGCCTGAGCTAACAAAACAACTAACAAACGCATCAGAAAACTACAAATTAACACAAGAAAGAGTTAACACCAAATGAATTAACACTATATTGGTCAACTAAACAAAGGGGATAATTTTTCAACAATTTATAATTTTAGCCAAAAGGTTTGATAGAAACTCAGTGTAAATAAGGACAGATATTATGATTAAAAAAACCAACAATAGACACACCAAAGAATACTTTGTCAGGCACTTTGGTTTGACTGATAGAATTGTCCATTAATTTAATATATTACATACATTCATTATTGGAGAAGTTCTTATTTCAAGTTGTAGCAAGCTTGAGTTTAGCAGCTTTTATTTATTGTCTTACAGAGGAAAGTTTTCCTTATCTTTCCAGAAACGTAATTAAAAGTTGTAGACTTTATTTGTCTTTGAGTCAAGTATTTTATAAGAATAAAGTTAGACTTACCTCACAGGAAAACAACTTCAAAGAATAGGTTTTTCTAAAATTAATTTTAACCTTGATCAAGAAAAGATTTGATTTAAAATGTCTTTAAAAATTTAGCTGTAATGATAAACGCAAAAAGTAAGACAATTAATTTTAAACGTGGATTCTGCTCGGACTTATTTATAGACTTAACTGCACCAATCCAATTTAAAAGATTTTATTTTTTTAGAAACAGCATGAATTCTTTAGGACTGCTAATCTATATCCGTTAAAAACACAGCTTTCTCTGTTAAGTTATCAACTTACTCTAAGAATTACATGTTTATTGGATGTGTAAATTACTGTTTACAATCACCACTTTGGCACCTAAATCTAAAATAATATCAACACCTGATCAAGTTGACATTTAGGTATTGTTGACCAGTTACGTTTCACAAAAATATCATCATAAACTGATAATTACGAACGTAATGTAGATTCGCAACTAAAATTAACACATCAGAAACTTTTTAATGCGAAATATTATTCATTATAATTGAATCGGGTTTTTTTAAAAGGGCGTAAGTCAGATTTTTTTCGATTTTCAGGTTTAGTTGTTTTTTTTTTACTCTACACAACTAGATACATCGATTTCTGTTAAAAGGGCGTTCTGATCATTAGTTGTTATGGTAGAAATCAGCATTGTATTTAGGTGATTCAGTTTAAACGGGCGTAAGTCAAATACAGTATTTTTTAAATAGGCGTAAGTCAGTAACCTCTATGCAATCAGGGAATTTTATGAAGAAATTTGCAACTGGCCAACTGATGACACAGCTGCAGATAATATCAGCGATTTCGAAGTTGAAGAAACCAATGATGGTCTTAAAATCGGAAAAATTGCCTTAAATCTTAATTTTTAAGTTTTTTTTTGTACAAACACTTTAGTAATTGGCCTTTCTTTTCACCTACTAACTGTATAAATATGTAATAATAATAAAAATACAGATTTTATTGGAATGTATTGTTGTTTTATTCCCTTAAAATGTTTTTTTTTGGGGTGGGCGGAATTTTAACATTTTTGTAATATTGTTACTCAATAATGAATAAGAATGTAGGTGTAAAATTTTAGATCCTATCATAAATTGGGTTCCTTTATCTGTTAAAATTTTTTTTTTTAATATTAAAGTGAAATATTTTGATTTTAATAGTTTTTCTTAGTTTCCTGAAAGTTTACTTTGTATGACTTATGCCCTTTTTAAAAAAAAACCCGATTCAATTAAAAATAAACATTTTTCCTTTTTTGAATTTTTCCATAGTTACTTTTTGTTTGCAGTTATATAATTTTAAAGGAAATGCAAAACTATAGTATAATATTAACATATAAAACAATGAACGCAGTACTATTTGTTTTTAAAAGCACCCCAAAATTTTATTATATTATGTAACTATGAAATTATCATTTCCATCTATATTAAATCTTAATGAATTGGGAAAACATTTCAAAACCTCCACATTTATCCAAAACAACAAAAACACCAACCAAGGATAATTGTCACCAATAAAGTCACTTCAGTAGTTGTGAGTTAAATATATAATGAACAATGAACTCTGACTTAAAATATTTGTATATATTTATTTGGTAAACCTCAGCGTAAATCTTATTTAATTAAAATGGAGGTTAAAATAAATGGGAGAAGGTTCTTTGGGGGGGGGGGGGGGGGGTGTTTATCAATTATTCCTGAACTGCATTTAAAAGCTATTTTTAAAAGCTTTTTGTCGCTTTATTTTGAGTAATTAATCTTCACTTTACAGTAAACTTTCAACGAAATCTGTGTATTCAATTTTGTGAAATTACGTTTGTAATAACAGTTACATAACCAATTCATTTTGTTGTTATCACTGACCTGGCATTGTAGAAGATATGACGACCAATACAATTTTGTTTAGGTGCAAAGAGGCTACACGTGAGCAAATTTTGGCTAAATTCAGTATGGCCAATTTCGATAAAACCGTTTTTTTAAAGAGGTACGTTAAATTTTGAGTGACCAAAAACTTATAAAATATCCCGAAATGACCAAAATTTTCCTATTTCCACATTTAATAACAATCGGTTGAAGCGTTTTGGCTGCAGAGCGACGTCACACCAAAAACCATTTTTTGGACTCAGGAGATCTCAAAACGGATATATCCTCAAAACATCGACGTATAAATTTTTTGACCATTCACAAACTTTTTCTATACTACGTATTTGTAAAAGAAAAAATACTAAAGCTCTCACTTCACTCAAACTACACCTGTGCTGCATTCTACTTACCTATCTAACAGCTATTGAAATGAAGGTGAGATTTATGTTTTTAGAAGTGTTTTTAGATTACTTTATGCATTTATTTTCAAATCATTCAATAAATATACAGATTTAACCAATTAGACAAATTGGTTGTTTGTAAAATGTATTTTAATAGCCTACGCATATTAAATTCGCAGCATTACAGACTTGGGAGCAATTAAGTTTAACACAGTCAGAATGACTTTTTTTTATGATTTCAAAGGGTAATTAATAAGAGATTGTATTCCCTTTTGGTGCGTTACGTTAGAAATCTGAAATAAAAATAGACTTTAATACGTTTTGAAATTTATAACGAGGAGTTGTTTTATTCGACCAGCGCTCCAAGTTAATGACCATATAAATTTGGATGTAACATTAAAAAGTCGAAAAACAACAGCGGGTTTCTTGTTTATTTTCTGAGCGAGGTATTTTTAGACAGTTCATTGAGAATTTTTTTTTTTTAATTTATATAAATATATTATACAGAGTACAGAGAACATTTTGTTATTGTAAAAAAAATAAATGAGCTTAAATTTTACATATCCCTTTTGTTGAACATTTAGGTCAAAATTATCTTTTGGAATTATGTCTGTCCTGATAGAATGAATTCATATATGATTTTTTTTTTTCATTCACTCAATGCAAAGCAGTTTTTTTTAATAATTCTACGTTTATAAAATTGTATTATTGTTTTAGAGGTGTATTTGGTTATAGAGTCTTGTACATCAACATTAAATTTGTTGTATTTTAATTAGTTTGTTATTAGTTGTTGTTTTTATTTAATCTCTGTTGACAGTGGTATGTTAGTATATTATTAACCTATTAGTGAATGCATAGTAATAAAAGTTTAAATTTGACTTTCTAAGGCTAAAATAAATTAAATTGTGTAGAAAATATGTTTATAATCGGTGCGGTGCATTAGAGTTTAAACGCTTGAGCTGATTTTGACAAAATATAAATATAATAAATGAGGCTTATAAATGTGTTACTTATTTCACTATATTAATAAAGTTATACTGAAATTTCTTCCTTGTTAATCTGAAATGTTTGGTATTTTAAACCATACATTTGTTCGGTATCAGACACGGGTTAGTATTTGACATGATGTCATAATAGGACCCATGTTTTATTGGATATTTTGTTTATATTTCGATTGCCGTCCTCAATCCTGGCATGTATAACATAAGAGCTCTAAAATACTCGGAAGAGCTACTTACTATAGACTCATGTACGTATAGCATTGCAGAAAGTATCAAAAAACTGCCATTTTGAAACTTGACGACTATATTTTGATTACTAACGAACATGTTAAACAAACAATAAAACCTAGATTGCATGTTAAATTTGACTAAAGGCCTAATATAAGTAGACATATTATTCATATAATAATTACAAAAAGCAATACCACAGAAAATATGTGTTTGTAATTTGATAAAAGATATTAAAGTTTGACAAACCTTGTCCTTAAACTATTATAACTCAAAATATACTATTATAGCACATAATATTTAAATAACTTTTGAACGGAAAAACACATATTACGCAACCTCCTTGTAACAAAACAGTTTAATTTTCAAACCCAAAAAAGGGTTACAAAAATGATTGCATACAATATTTGTTATATGTAAACATATGCATTTTAATAAAGGAATTCAAATAAGATCACTTTGATGAATTCTTTTATTCTACACGTTTTATTATACTTTTTTATTTTTTAAATTTGTAGTAAATAGTAGCTCTCAAAAGGTGTTGAAATTAAAATTAATATTTTACAGAATAAAATATTAATAAAATAATTATTTAAATCCAGTCAACCTAGGTAGAAATTGTTTAAGTAATTTTATTTGTGAAATATTATCCTGAACCCACTTCCCCCCAGGTAAAAATTTATTTTCTTTTATTGTAACTGTATCAATTTTAATTATGAAATGGTCTTAGTAAAATATTATTCTTTATTTATTTGATTAAAAGCTTAGTTTTAATTCGAGCCCAAACCAATTAAATTCAATAATTACATTAACGTTTGAGGTCTAATAGTGTATTTCCTAATTTTTTAAATGTTTTAATAAGCATTAGAAATGAAATATTGTCTTTAAAATAATTTTATATGTAAACCTTTAATGAAGATACTTCAATTTAACCAACAGGTTCAAAGTGATTTAACAATCCCGGGACTTTTTGACTTCAATATAATTATACTTTATAAATAGGTAACAAAGATAGTGAAATTAACGGCTAACACAACAAGGTTTAAACCTGAAAAACGCTGTCTTTAAATAACGTCAAGATAAATCGTCATATTCAAAATACACAGAATTTGACAAGAACTCACAAGCTTACGTACAGAGTACTTCAGAGTCAGGACACGTGATATGTCCATTATTCACACTCTTCAACTTCACAAGACGCAGCTCACGTTGTCAAAATAGAGTTTTAACTTTGGAGACATGACTGACACAAATTATGCTTCTTCTAAAGTTAGTCGATACCAAACAACTTTCTAGGAAAATGAGACTACTGTTCATATTAAAGAAGGGTAAAATTACAACTCATATTGTAGCTCATTTTTCTATAGCTGAAATTTTAATACCACGCATTAGCATTGATGTGAATAAATTAAATATGAGATATATCACCAAGAAACTGTATATTAGTATATCAATAAAACTATACCAAAATAAACTATCGTTGTTGTTACACTAATTAATCAAATTAGATGAACTTCAAAATATGGTTAGGTATGAGGAAGCATCATATCCACTTCATTGATCATATCTACTTTTACTGTAGAGAGTTCGCTATTGTATTTTTAAAATTAAATCCTCAAATGTTTATTTCATTTAGTGGTTTTAACATTAAATTATTTCAAACGGATGCAATAAACTATTTAATCTGTCTTCCAATTTAAAAAAATTTAACAAATCATGCAATATACAATACGTTTTACAATACTTTTTTTTTACTGAAATTACATTACTCACAAACAGTGCCTTCGAATTTTGAAACACCATATTAATATAGCCTATACAACAGATTAGTAGTGATTTTACTATTTTACAAAATGACTCAGACATTTGACGTCATTTGTGTATTTCAAATTAATATACAACATTTTGAGACTGTAGATCAACTCTCACTATCAATTCATAAAACTAAAATATGAAAAGGGGCTAATATAGTCTGGTAATCAAAAGTATCGTTAGGTTACCTCCCTTAGATATCTGTATTTAGTGTAGGTCAACGGTTAACTTGATGGTTGGCCATTTCTTATGTTCGTGTATGATTCTGTTGACATGTTTTTCTTTGGTCACTTTTGAATATAGTCTTGGTTGGTAAGCCCCCTTTTTTATCACTAGGTTACTTTATTAGGTTACTAGTATCAATTACAGTTTCTAACCGATCTGAGCTTGATGTTGGATCTTTTTATTTTATATATTATAATTTTATCAACTGATAACGGGAGTTGATCCGAACTTTCAAAACGTCGCTTATTAACTATACGTGGCAAATTTAACCCGATTGGTAGAGTGGTTAACACTCTGGCTTTATGAAGCCAAACAGGGCTCAAACTTTCCGGAGTTGACCCAGCTTCTTGAGGGTGATTGGGAAGCTGTAACTAATAGTGAACTCTGGTTGAGAAAGCTATAACAATGGCGACGAGAATTGAAATGTGCTAACCACACACTGTCCGACAGAGAACACGTCTATCAGGTCTAGGCTCTTGCGACCTAGATTTTGGTATTACATTTAGTATTCATTTTACCCTCAGGAGGTTACTTTAGTGAATACGGGTTTAGCAATCCCGCAAGAACCTATCTTTTTTTAATGTAGTCTTTGGTTAAATACGTTTCTTTCATATTTAAAATAAATCTTTCATCATCTACTGTTGTTCTTTTCTGAAGTTTGATGATCCTCATTTTATAAAAAAAAAAAATCTAATTTTTAAAATCGATGATATAGGTATCGAAGAATGCAGAATTGAAAGTAGAACAACTTCTGAAGATTTCAGTTTGATATCTCGAAGGGTTTAGGAGGAATTGCATTTTAAAAGTACTAAAAAATGTTGGTTTTTAACATTTCCTGTTTTGCCATTTGTAGTCCTCTTTATAAACGTTTGTATCTCAGCAAGTAATGATCCGAATGATACAAATATTTTTTCACGAAAGTCGAAAGTTCAAAATTTGATTGGGTCTTTTCAAATTGGAAATATTTCTTATAGTTTCGGAGAAATTTATTGTTAAAAACTGCCATTTTTCGGCTTTTCTAAAAACGTAAGGGGGTGGTGGGTGACCTTGATTTTTTCCTAAAAATCACTGAAATTTGAGGTTTTGAGTTATCTACGTGAAAAGAAGCAGATTAACGAGTAGAATCCGAATATGTTTGTAAAATTTTGATATTCTTAGTATTTTTTGAGTTATGACCTTTTACATCGAGATAAATGTTTTTATTAAGGGGGGTTTTATTTTATTTTATTACTTTTTTAATAATACGATGAAGATTGAGTGTTTTTCCCGTTCAATAACAAGAAAAAAAAATTAATAATTTTAGTTTCCAACAGTCCTAGTCACTTTTTATGTTAAAGATGTTCTATGTAGCATATTTCAGTAAATGGTAGTCCGCACTGTTGGTGCATCGTTTATTAATTGCGTGTAGCAAATATTCCAAAAACACCATCGTTATGTTTTTACAAATAATACACATAAATAGTTGTTAAACTCTAAACCTTACATCAATTGACTAAATAATAAAACCATAAAATTTTCAAATCAAAAATAATTATTTCCATATCTTTAATAAGCTAGCAGAATTGCACGTAAAAAGAGGAAGAAAACAAATTGAAATAACTGTAACAAGAAAACTTTGATTGAAACATGTCTTTGACTTTTCCTTTGAGATTATTGATACAAACTTAAAGTAGAGCAAACTTCAATCGATAAAGAAATACCTTAAAAACTGCTTGCAATGTTCTATTTTATTACTTAACAAGTGCACGAAAGGCAATAAAAGTTATTAAACTGTCAACTTCGGTTTTTGGACGGATGGTCGAGTTTCATTACCTCAGGAAGTAAACAATATATTTTCGACACACCATCCGATGTTGTTGTTATTGTTGTCATCCGTATGTTGGCACAATAATTAGGATAATATTATAAAATAACGTGCTCGTATTCAAAACTATTAAAATTGAGAAAAATCTAATTTAAAATGTCAAAATTTCGCAATTTTAAACAATATTTTTCTCATATCTCGTGTGTTATTCAACTTGTAAGATTTCTATAGTGACAAATAACTGAATTGTTTGCCAAAATTTAAGATCAAATCTTGACCTCTCTAGAAAATCTGATATTTTTATAATTACAAGATGTGACAGCGCCGAGTCACCACGAGTGAAGCAAGGAAAGGTTCCTTCCCATGTTTTGCTTCGAGGCAGAGATACTGATACACAAAAGCGAATAAACATGTTTTTAATATATACACATCTACCAGACATGTGAGAGCCTAGCAACATTTCGTATATTTTTTTCTTATTACTTTATACTCTACACATTTATTATTTGTGTGATTTTAATTTTTTTTTTTTTTTGTATTTTAAAACATAAATAATACTTAGGGTTACTATCAAAGCAAATAGTAATGCATTTTTTTATTTACATTAATCTGTTAATGATTTTGTTTTCAGGTTAAAAATATATCAACTTATAAAATTTGAAAATATGAAAATGAAAAAAAAATGTTATTTTTTGAGAATACAATTACTCCAGCCGAACAATAATCATCTTCGCTGTAATTTATAATTCGATATCAACAATAAAACCATATATTTTATTTATATTTGATAATATTTTCATGTGAAACTTATTTCTAAACTATTAATTTTACTTATGAAATTCCTTCTATACAACAGGTAGGTACGTAACTATCAGTTTATATAGCATAATGACACGCTTATTAGATCTAGAAAATAACATAAACTTAATGAAACAATGATTTCATGTTTTACGAAGTGTAATAAATCAGCTGTTTATAAAATTGTAAATTGGGTTGCTATGTAACACAAATAAAACATCATTTAACAATTTAATAAACGTGTTCTTCTTATTGATAGTCTACTACAAATGTTATGGGGAAAAGTGGTATTTTAAATATTATTTATAAAGGGTGGTGGCTAGCTTCTTAAAATTCCTTTTATAAATTATTAATTTAATGAATAAGAAGTATGTATAAAATTGTTTGTTATGGTAACAAATTTATAAATCTGATTCGTAAGTTACTATAGGACTTATATTTAAAATAATCGGTCACTTAAAATGTTTAATCAAGTTAAAAATTGCACATCCACCGACATATTGTTTGCAAAACAAATCATGATCAGTTAAAGATACAGCATATATTACATATCAATAAGGAACTCTGCTCCAATCATAAATCTTACCATATTATAACTCTGTTACATTTAGAATAGAGGTAACCTACAAAATCATTTTATATTATCCTCTAAGGCAATATAAATAGCGAAACCTGTAAAACTAAAAGATTTATACTTCCTCTTGTATTAATTTCCTCCACAATTAATATTTCATTATATCGAGGGTGAAATGAATATCTTCTTACAAAACTTGTGGAGTAGACTTTAAAAATCTTCAAGACTAACTTTTCCCATTCATCGAAAAATGTAATTAAAAGTTCGTGGCTCTATTTAATTTGTCTTCAGCGCTTTATAAATTAGCAACAGAACAACAGATTTGTGTAAATTAAATTCACTTTAAAAATAAATTGTTTCCCTTTCAACCACATTAGGCGTGTTTAAGTATAGTGCGTTTTAAAACTACCCCCAACTGTGGCAGTGAATGGAATCGCGCATGTGCAGTGTTTTATTAATAATAGTGTTGGCCATTTTGTCAGCATTTAATACGTGATTATTGTTATGTATCTGCAACTTAAAATGGGTGTTTCAGCTAGGATCCTTCGACACTGCCAAGCCTGCAATTACCACGGAGAGCTGCGATAAATAAGCTCTCCATGAGTGTCGTGCTGTGATACGTTTTCATAATGTTGCTAAAACTTATAAGCAATTTGTTCACTTTCGTGGGGCAGGCGATATGAATGACAATAATGTTAGGCAATGGTGTCGTGTGTTTAGGGACGGATTGACGAATGTTTACGACAAGGAGAGTATCAATTGTCCATCAGTGGTGACAGTTAGTTTGGTGGAACAAGGAAATATAATTTTTGTAAAAGTCTGCGTACTGTTTCAGAATTGTCTTTTATTTTCTAACGTTTCACGATCAGTTATTTACAGAGGAAATTCAAAAAAAAAAAAAAACTGTGTGCCGCATAGGTTCAAATATGTTAACCGACACACATCTTAAAAAACGTTTAGTTTAAGTTCGACCATGTTTACAATTAAAGGAATGAACTGTAAATGAAGCCAGTGTTTCGTACACAAATGTCTAGAAAATCAATGGGAGACACTCGTAAAACATTCTTCACCTAGACCCAAACTGACTAACATTTAAAGAAGTTTCAAACGTTTTTTCAAAAATAAGAACAATCGTTTTCGGTCAGTAGTTTACCTCCTTTATTCTGTCACACTTTTTGTGCATTAACACAAGTAGACAATATATATTTCTTGGGAAAACGCCATACCTCATTACAACCATACAATTATAAACGTATAGACTACTAAAATACAGATCTTTTCAGAAATTGCGAAGTCATGTTACAAAAATCTTTGAACTTAGAAGGGTTAAACTTATCAACTATATTAACAAAATCTCAATTAGTAACATCCCTCAAATTAAAACAAACAACAGAACTTTTAAAGTTAGCAAATTAAAACTTATGGCCACAATAGTTTAGAGTAAATTGATTACACCTCATAAATAATATTATGAAAGAAAATAATACATTTTTAAGCATTAGGAATACAGGATACTCTTGTCCTTATGATCTTTGAAAACAATCAAATGTAAACAAACACGTTCTTCGAAAAATTACAGCTGCTGCTTATTTAGTTAATAAGGTCATCTTGTTTTATTTTGTGTAATGTTTAATGAATATTAAATGCTAACGGGTACTGTGTCATTGTACCACTTTTAAATGAAAACAAAACAATAAGTTATTTCACTGAGTTTTACCCCACATATTTCTTACAAGTTGGTACCAAAAAGTCGTATCTTATAAAATTGAAGTGTTTCTTTATTTATTTTTTTTTTTTTTTTGGCAAATCTCAAAGATATTTAAATAGAGACTCAAACCAATTGAGACTATTTGTCTCCCATTTGAAACCTAACATACCTTTTCTTAAGCAATAATATCATCCTCGAATTAGATCAGAAATCGAGTTTATAAAGGCGGGAGACAATATTTACAAGCCACTTCATTATTTTTGAACCGTACTATTATTTGATTTTAGATATGAAATTAAACCCGTGATAACTTTTGTATTGGTGATTTTCTTTTTTTTACCGATAACTCCTTAATCTCCAACGTTTAAGGATAACTACTAATACTGAAATAGGTTTTTAGAGGTCATATTTAGCAAAATTTCTACAAAATCACTTGAGCTAATTTTAAAATGTATATAATATCCAGTAAATGTATATAGCCCCTTATAACAAATTTGAATTATCAACTAAATGAAAAATATATGGCCAACATACCAATATAATTCAAAATTGATTCACTTGTTTGAACTGCAGAGCACAGCACAGACAACAAACGACAAATTTATATATTTCCAACTTCTCTAGAGTTAGTATTTGTAAACATATATATATATGTATATATACATATAAAATTTTATATATATATATATATATATATATATAGGCAAAAGATAAATTTCACATCTTAAGAGTATTTTTCTGTTACAGTAATCAACATACATTTATGGAGATTCTCTTCACTTAAACAATGTATAATAAATTTCAAAATCATTTCCGTTGGGCTGTATACAATAGATACAATATTTATATTTAAGGACGTGTAGGTGTATTACGTCTATTTATTATTTATTTTTAAAAAATTTAAATTGTAATAAGAAAATATTGTGTTGTCCTTCATTGTTTCGCTCCACGTCAAAACTCTGTTAAATTTCTTTTCATAGAAAGTCCACACTTTATTTCAAAGCTGAGAAAGATTGTAATTTATTTTCAAAGTCAAACTTTTCCATATTGTATTCTCAAAATGCAATTAAAACTTTGTGACAGGTTTGTTCTTATCTTCTGCGACTTGTAATTAGATATCAGCTGATATCTGACAAACACAGATTTACTAAATTAATTGCTTTTTATAATGTACGAGAAAAACGTTTTAAGCAATAAAATCTTTAAATAGCTGCATGTCGTACAGGTTGGCTTAAAACTCACTTCTCACCTCAAACAGATATAAAAAAAAAGTACAGTTATTACAGCAGGTTTGGTTTTGTTATTGTTGGTAAAACGCAGTTGTTAAACAATACTGTCTTTCAATTCAGCTGTTTTTCTAACCTATAGTATATGTTGTGAAGTTTAAGTGTTGTAATACTATAAATTGTATTTCCTTATTATGTTAACAGATAATAAAATGTGCTTATATCGAAACCATTTTATAAGGAAGAGTATTATGGCTGTTTCTGGACATGGCCTAAACAGTTTACGTTCAGAGCTTTGTATTATTTTCAAAATACTGTTATGCTTCAAGATCGTTTAGGCCGTCCAAAGAGAGTTTTAAAGGACTGCCGTGCGATGCTTTTTTGCGATTACTCAGAGGCCAGAAAAATTCTAGAATAGCAAGACACCTCAATAATACCAAATAAGATAATTATGTGTGTAATGTACATTTCTAGGTTGCTCCAGGGTTTACACTTAGGTAATGCTTAAATATTTTAAATGTGATAATTACGCGAACCCACTTTTAAATTGTCATGTTAAGCATATCTCCACAATTAATTAGTGTACTGATTGATACGTTGAAAACAAACATCTATATTGCAAGATCAGTAAGTAAATCAAACCGGGTTGACCGAGTGGTGCTAGCTTAAATTTTGAAATATCAAAGCCCTATTTTTATGTAACATTAACAGATTATAAAATGTTGTACAATTACATTCTAGGTTCATGAACAACTTTAAATAAGTTTATTTTTAAAACGCTAAAACGCTACTGCTCTTCCGCTTAACGGGACAGATATTCGACAAGCAGTCCAAAAAAAAAAAAAAAAAAAACAGTTCTTCTTTTTATGAGGTGATATGAAGGATTAATAACGAAAAAACAACAACAGAAAACTACTGAATAACTACTGATGGAAGTGGCAATCGATGAAGTCAAAAACAATAATGTATGTAATAAAGTGTGTGAGAGTATTTTACCAAGACTTAAGCGATACATATTAACAGATGGAAAATATTGATTTTAACCATGAAAACCAATCACATGTATTTTTCTAATTATTGAAAATTAATAATTAACACAATATGAAGTAACTTTCTGGCGCCCGTAGTTTGTATTAGAAACTTAATGTGAGAAGAAAACGTAAGATAATTAGAATTAGTTATTCCATTACGGAAGCCTTGGCAAAACACTGCATAACGCAGTAGAAGCTATTAACAGTACAATAATGGGTTTCTCCAAGCTGAGATAATTGCCTACATGTGTTGCAGTTAAGCAGCAGTAATGGATTAAACAACATGTAAGCTTTGCTGTTGCGTATTTTATAAATATAACTTACAGAAATACAGTTTATTTGTAAACTATTCAGGTTGTGATTTCTTATTTATAACAAAATCTTTTACTATACAGTACTTTAGTAGTTTATACGCATTAAAAAAGAAATTTGAATAATATTTAATTTGATTGAATATTGAATTTGATTCAATTGAATTTGAATCTATATTTACTTGTTCGTATTATACTACACATCTAACAATCTTGTGCAAACACTGGTTAAGGTTTTAAATTAGGAGCATTTACATACTTTTAACGTGTGCATTTATTGTGTGAAATAAACTCTTTTGTGTTAAAATTTGATGCAGAATTTGTTTATTCACATTTGTTAGATAAATTCTATTCTTTCCTTTTTATTCCTTCAGGATGTTCATTTTATTGGTCAAGAGTCATGTTAATGTCATAAAGATTCAAGAATTATTTTTCAGTACAACATATTGATATTACATATTTGTCTTGGTATTCAACACTGAAACCAATTAAAGACAAAACACTTTTTGAACGTCTATCGATTAAACAAATACTTTTATTCGATGATTACATTATGTTAATACTCAGAGAGTCCTACACTATTTGGGCCATTGTCAAATGTTTATGTTTTTTAATATTTGGTTATACCTAAATACACATAATTATAGCAATAGGTCTAATATTTATTAATACAACTGTATAATGTTAACTAACATTTTCCTAAGTGCTATTTTAACCATTCATCTTCGTTACGCATTTTAAAATTAACTTTATACACAGAAGTAGAATATAGATATGTTTCAAAAAATACTAAACCAGTGCTCATTATCTTTCCAATGGTACAAATTATTCCAGCCTATGTAGGTATGAATTTCCTGCACTATAAGAGACTCAGGCATTTCAAACTACGGAAACCGTTATGTAACTAAAACTAATTTTTGCAAAACATAGGCAATATTATATTTATTTATATAAATATTTCTGAATTGAACATTAGTGTTGTTGTACTTGTTGAATTAAGACAACCTCTCGGTCATCGACACTCTAAAAAAAATAATAACAAAGACATTAAACATCTAATACACTAATTGCGTGAGAATAGAAAAAGAACAAAAGTTTGTCCAGAGAAAAACTGTTACAAAAGAAAACAGTTAAGATGAAAGATCCGGTTAGGTTACCTTGGGACCACCATACCAGAACTCGACGTAATAAGAAATTTATGTTTGGGTTTAAATTTCCACAAGAAGAAACATTTAAGGTTTAAATGTTGTAACCATTTCAAAACTAGTGAAATTATAAATACAAATTTATTCAGCATTAATAATTGAAGTATGAAATTTATAAATATATTTGTTCAAAGATCTAGTTTTTGGTTTATTTTAACTTTTGTGGTAATCACTACTGAACAAATTTTTGGGGTGGAATAATTTTTGTTTCGTTTTTATTTGGTTTAAGAGATCGGTGAGTGTGAGAGAGTTTGTGCAATCTTTTTTGTCGTTTATTAGTTTTAATTTGAGAAGAAATATATACGAAAATTGATTGTCTACGAAATATCTTTAGAGAGATGATATTTGAAATATTTCTCGATATTTTGAGTTTTTTTTCGGTATTGCTTGATAGATAAATATTTACAAAAAATATGTCGTCTCTACTCCAATTCTGTCATATTTGATTATGGTCCGAGAAAGTATTGTTAAACGTCAAACTTCGTTCTAGTGTCATTTTCATATTAAATTATAATTTATTTGTCATTTAAAAAAATTTTTAATGTGAATGTTTTACTTTTTTTAATATCAAATATATGTTTGTTTTGCAATAAACGAGCAAACCTTCAAAACATTGTATTAGTTAACTGTGGGTATATGGACAGTTGTAAAGTTGAATTATTAATACTTAACATTCTATATTTTCATATATATTAAAATAAATATTTTTTCTCTACAAATTAATAAATATCCTTTACAACGATTAAAACAAGTAAAGTACACGCATGGAATTAAAACAGAAAGTTTTACGATTGGCTGACGTCAACTCACAAATTCAATTTCACTCCCGCAGAGCCTTAATTTGATTTTATACGGTTGTGGAACTAGTGACGTAGAAAACCAATGTTAGATTCCAGCTGGGACTAAATTAAAAATAAATATCTCAAGTTTCAACCCAATGTAGCACTGAATATGAAATGTTTAATCTCTAGAGACCAGTTTATCGGGTCAAGTGTGTTTTTAGTACATAGGGAGGGGGGAATAAGTCAGGACTTTTAAATTACCCAAAGGATATACATTTAGAAAAGAAATTTCAGACAAAATTATCAGGGTTTAAAATGAGATATCTGATGGTGTAACTTTGAGTTAAATTTAAATGGAAGTTTACACGATTAACTTGAATATTACAATTGCTTATTTTTACTTTGGAAATAATTTACCTTTAACATGTATTTAAAAAAGGATCAATGTGAGTCATTTAATGGTCAAATTTTCTTTTATCTCGATATCCTGGGAATTCATTCAATAATAAACTGTAACAACAAAAATTTCAACATCAATCACCTTGACATTGGGGAATAATTTAGAGGTTTTTTTTTCACAATTTTAAGCCTTTGTTTTTTTTGGCACAAGAACAGAACTCTGGGTGAATTACAAGTTAAAACGTGTTATTTATTATGGTGACCAATGGTCATATTAAGACCAATTCAAAATGGTGAAATTGAATATAATTCTCTATTCTATTAATTTTCCTTTGACAAAAATAGAAGTTTCCATTTTAAATTTTCGACCTTGAAATTACCTCTAAATTCGAGCACAAAGACCAATAACACTGTCAATTATTCCGTCTTCAGTAATGTAATTTTTGCTTTCCACTTAAATTAGTTCTCCTATGCACTCACAAGATCTCGAGGTAGAGCAAAATTTGACCTCCAAATACATTACAAATACTTGTGTTAATATGAACTTTTCCACTATATTGATTACTGGAGAGAAATAGGGGTTTTATTTTGAATTTTTTAAGTTGACTTTCAAATTTGATCAGAAAATAAAGTACATCACCAAATACCTTATTTGAATTCATGAAACTTCCCGTTTTTTCTCTAACAAAGTAATCCCTGTGAGTTATTTGAAACTCTTAACCTGTGCCTTCTATTTTTTTCCGTTTCACATATTTATGAATTAACACAATTCATTTTTTAAGGCTCTATTAAATTTTCTTCCTCTAACTTTTATTCTGTCTTTCTTCTTTCGATACTGTTACTTATTTTCCTTTAAATTTTCTAAAACCGAAACCTTACCTCATCTACTTTCTTCCTAAACCAATCTATGTCGTCTATTTCCATTTCCCTTATTCCTGCTAGTTCTAGATTTTTTTATACGTCTTTAATCCCTGGTATCTGTGTCTTCCTTCCTGGTAAAGCAGATGTTTCTTGTTTCTCTCTCTCTCTCTCTCTCTCTCTCTCTCTCTCTCTCTCTCACCCCCTCTCCCTCTCCCTCTCCCTCTCCCTCTCCCTCCCTCCCTCCCTCCCTCCATCCCTCTCTCTCTCTCTCTCTCTCTCTCTCTCTCTCTCTCTCTCTCTCTCTCTCTCTCTCTCTCTCTCTCTCTCTCTCTCTCTCTCTCTCTCTCTCTCTCTCTCTCTCTCTCTCTCTTTCTTCTTTTTACGTGACCGTCAATCTTCGTTTATCCCCCACTCTATTTATATACAACATCTGTCCTCGTTAAATGTATTTAAAATTTGAGAGATGTATCTGCAACAAAATTCCAACTTTATAAGAACCAAGTTTAACTATAGACAAATAAGGGACTTGCCCCCACCAAATAAAATTTAAAACATATTTAATGCAACCAATCTGCCAAAACAAAAACAAAATATTACCCATGGTGGTGTTATAAAAGAAATAATATGTCGAAATCAACTTTATCGATTTTGTACAAATTTTCATGAAATATCAATAACCAATACTGTTGTGTAAAATCAAAAATATCTAGAGCCGCCATTCTTAACGATTGCTTGCTTAACCACAAACGAAGCAAGGCTAGGTTTTATTTATGTATAAATATTTTTTAAATGTATAACTTCAAAAATAAAAATAAATATATAATTACTTATATCAACTTATCTCTATAATAAACACTCAGTTGAAGAAAAATAACAATTGTAACAAAAATAACAGTTGTAACAAAGTAAATTTGTAAAAATATAGTAAAAAACTTAATATTATTTTTGGTTTTGTAAATGGCTAGGACAATGTGTGTGGAATGTTTATCTACCATTCATTAAAATAACGTAGTATATCGTATTTTTAATAATTTAACAACGTCACGCACTCTTTCCTATGACAAGACTCTGGAAATGTTTAATTTGTGTGTCTACAATTTCTAGTTAAAATGTAACTTGAAATTCTGATTTTAGGTCGAACTGGCAGCTTTCATATTTGTGAAACTGTTCTGCATGTAAATTCAAAATATACTTTGAGAGGGGTCTGACAGCTGAGTCTCAATTATAGTTGATATACGTCATGTTGTGTGGTGGCAGAAATAAAGGTTTTGATTAACATATTATTCTTTTGAATTAATAACAGATTTGGCAGGTGAAAAAAAAACATATGTGCAAGGCCCCATGAAAAATTGTCAAAGATATAAACGGAAGCTTACGTTATATAAGCTATAAACCGTTAACTTTTTTTGCAAATATTTCTCAAATTCCTCTACGGAAAAACAAAACGAATATTTGAGTACGTAAGGACGACGGTCTAAATGTTTATTATTATTATTTGTATTAACGTTTTGTCAAGTAACATTTTTTAAGCAATTTATATAGTAAGCTGTAGATCATCTGAATATGTCTAACAATTTTATTAATATTTACGGATTAATTAATGATATTAAATCAGATATTTTGTTTCACTTTATTAATCTGAGAAATAAAGAGTCCTCAGATAGAACCAACATATATAAATATCAAGAAGTTCCTTCAGTTTGTCTTTAATATTGAATAAATAGAAGAAACTCCGAACGTTAAACAACCGTAGCACGAATAACAGTTTCTGTGATTTTAACGTCTTTTTTATACCCCTCGTGGATCGAGGAACATGACAAATATATTTGCATTATCATGGTAAACATTCCTATCTTGTGACATGGTTCCAGTAACTTTAAAGGAATAAAATGATTTATAAGAAACATAGTGTTTATTTTTACTTTGACATTATAATTTCAAACATAAATGATAACAGTAATTAAGATAACAAACGTCCACATTAATTAGTAAATTCGCATTTAAAAGTACCAATTATTACAAAAGTATTAATTTTTAGAACTCCCTTTTAATTGTGAATTTCGTCTCGGACCAGATCCATTTAATGAAACATTTTCGTGAATTGTGTATTTTAGTTTTTTTCCACTCGGATCACAAAACCATTTTTAAAATAATTTAAATTTAGAAAATAAATAAACAAAAAAATCGTTCATGGAAAGGAAAGGAAGTAATATATATATATATATATATATATATATATATATATATATATACTTAATATGTGGTATATATATATGAAGTTTATACGTTATTTAAAACCTTTTAAAAACAAATTGGTTTGATACCATGTTTTGTGATGTATAGAAAGATTCTAAAATTTAAAAACAAAATGTATAATTTACAATCTTTCGACCAAACATTATTGGTTAATCAAATTTTTTATGTCATTTTTTACCTGTTCTTTACATAAAGCACTATTTTTAATGTTTGTTAAAATATCAGCTTTCAACCGAAAATTATTAAGGCAAACATAAAGTATCCAGCGGCAGTCGTTTTTTGATCCGATCTATTTGAATTTTTGCCCCTTAAGAAATGAAATCCGAAAACACGAAACAATTCCAATTTATCAAAAATTCGAGAAAAGAAACATTAAATTATAATTATCTGTAGTTACATAAATATATTTTAATAAGTCCATTCACAAATTTTATGTAAGTCATCCAATTTTTCTGGTATTTTATTCTACTAATTGGCGCAAATTTTGTTCCATGAAGTTGTAATTTCATAACATAAAACCTGTATCATAAGTATTTATTTACCAATGTAAATTCAGTAAACAATTTTATATAAGTATTGCTAATCAAAACTGATTATTGGAGCATATATTCAATATCAACCCTACTACAACCACATCTGTCCAGTTTCCCCATACGTCAACATTACCTGATATACATGTTATGTTTACATTTAATATTTGATTTCTAGTCTGGTACACCGATCTGTTGTTACATATATATTTTATAAAACGTCACTGCAAATTAAAAACAAACTTTATATCAACCAACGTGCAATTTATTAATATTCTTTGTCTATAAAATAAATAATAATGTTTGAATGTATGTATCCACAGTGAACTAACAAAATAGTTTTAATTTCAAAATATGTGAAACTACCAGTATAGACAGAGGTCACTGATTTTAATAAATTTAGAACAAAATAGTCCAGCGATTTTTAACAAGCTCATAAACTATTAAAAACAAAACATTTTCTTGAAATATCTGTTTATCATTTTACTACTTTTATGTACATGATTAATGATGTAATTGTCAAAAATTTAATTTAATTATCAAACTTGTACATATTTCCCGAGATAATGTTATAAATGTTAATAATCAGTGATATCTGAGCCAAGTAATAACTTAGTCCTGACCGTAAAGTGAACATAAATAGAATTAAAAAGTAAATCAAATAAATTTATGAATGCCAAGTTACTTATAAGGTTCTTGACCTATATTGGTAACTATATTTTCTAAGAGTCTATTTACTGATTTTAACGCAGGATCATGATTTAGTAGTTGAAGCTTCGTTTTCTTGAGGTGTTTATTTGTTAAGAAAATTTAATATTTTTTCATTAATTTTTA
The DNA here is from genome assembly GCA_963513935.1 of Aphrophora alni. Lineage (NCBI taxonomy): Eukaryota > Metazoa > Arthropoda > Insecta > Hemiptera > Aphrophoridae > Aphrophora > Aphrophora alni. The sequence goes on along the minus strand of OY740774.1, from coordinate 95,084,458 downwards.
TTACAAATTTTAAAAGTTTTTTAAAAATATTTAAATGAAAAATAACAAAACATTTTATATTGAAATGACTTAATTGATATTAAAAAAGTATAATTGTTCGTCATCAAATGTAAATAATTAAATGACATTTATATTATTCATAGCAGTAAATAATTCAAACACGTAAAATAACATCCAATATTTTGTTTGTAATTTTATTAAAATTTTTATTAATAGAAATAAATTTAAATTAATAAAAGTTTATAGCTCACGCAGATGGAAGTATCCCTTACACAACTATCTCCAGTTTCCCTTCTAAATCTGATTAAATCACGGTTCTTTCTTTTAAGAAATATGGCCTACCTTATTTCTTCCATTTTGGTGTGTATACTGTAGGAATTATAAAAGCACAATACTTGTACAACGAAAAATAACGTTATCACTATTAATCCGTATTAGCTTTTAATTAACTGTCCCATTGTTAAGCAATAAATAATTAAACAACTCAGATTTCTACTACAAAATAATATCCTATTTTTATGATTAAACTTTAATTGAAATATCGCCTTACCTCTTTATTACACACATCATTCATCTCTCATTTATTAACCTTAATTTATGTTAAATAGAAGTTATTCAAATTCTATACATATTACATTTATAAAATTATGATGCTAAAATTATGTTTTTAAAATGCACTTCCTCCTTCAATTTGTCATAGTTTCCTTTATAACGTAAATCAGTTTCTACGTATTGAGAACGGATCCTACGCGATAGGGATATTAACTGGAAGGGATGTGATTTTTAGTGAGGAAGAATCTCACGCTACTGGGAACACATGCTGAGTCTCTACGTAAGATTTTGCACCTCTCAAAGAAAAAAAAAGTGGAAAAAAGCTTCCAAACTACACAACACCACAATCAGGACGCATATATGTTGTGTAGCCAGGTTATTCCTGTCTCGACTCTGTCTCATCTAGGTCTTTGACCTCCTTTCGCACGAATACATAACATTCTGCTCATTGCACACATATTTTCTCCACAAATCCATGGAGGGAGCTTATCTACTAGCCTTGTACGTGGAAAAGGTTTTCTGAATCATTGTCGTAATGATAGAGATACTAAAATACTATCGAATAACCTCTAATGTAATATATTTTGTAAACATTACCAACAAATCTGCTTGATACTTATGTTTCAGAAGTTATAGGCACATTGCAGTTAAATGAGGCACAGCTTTCGGTAGTCTATTGTTAGCAGATTAGGCAACAGATGATGTCACAGATTCCTACATTAAAATTATGATGTTACAGACGGAGCTTGCAGAACGCAGTATTATACAGCATGACATTTTAACATAATTTAAGTAAGCAGGAGAAGAAGATATTGCACGTAATGCAGTCTTCCAGTATATTAAAACAATATTCTTCCACATGAATTCCAACGACTAATCGAGCTCTTGTCCAAACCTTTAATCTCCCCTTTCCCGAAGATCCACAATGTTCCCCATTTTTTTATATCTAGATCAATCTATGGATAAAACTCTCTAGCTTGGATTGTTGAAAATCTTTCCTCGTTGTCCTAAACGATAGAGCTGCTAATAGGGAAAGGGGGAAAGGAGGAAGGTTGTAGTGAGTCAGTACCCCATATTATTACAAATACAGGTTTCTATTGTCTATGATGGTATTCTACAACTCGGGGGGGGGGAAATATAACAAATTTCCACTGTCCCTAACAAGTGACAAACCTTGAATTGAAGCTGATAGAATAAAGTTAGTTATGTATATATTGCATTATATCAATGCTTTATACATTTCATGTTTATTATTTCTGTTTCAGAAGCAATAAGTGCAACGCAGTATCTTCTGCTAGCGATAATCCCTGAGTACAAGAAAGTATTTTTGTAAGGGATGGCTGCCTGTCAACTGTGCATTAAATTTAAATTAATTTCTTTTTGCTTTTAATTTGTATTTGCTCTAACGATTTTGATAAAATTTGTTAAAATGTAAACTATAACGACTCAAACTAAACCATTGGTCACTGTTTAAAAAACAAATAACGGATCTTGATTTATCGGGAACATAACAAAAAACTAAAATCGCTTTTGGAACCCTTATACAAAAAAGTAACATAGTAACATCTCTCAAAACTAATGTGCCAAAATTGCAAAACATATATATATATATATATATATATATATTGCGATTTTGGCACATTAGTTTTATATATATATATATATATATATATATATATATATATATATTACGATTCAAGTATTCTATAATTTACAAAATTAAAAATGATGATGGCCGTCATTCAAAACTATTTCAATTGAAATATTATTTACAATTAGGGGGTGTTTATACGCGGAAGATACTTGGACTTCATTTAAATACTATGAATATCTTTCAAAATATCTTCTTTTTTTAAATTTGATAATGGGAGTTCTATTAGACTAAACATCACCCGTTAGAAATCGTACACAATCTCTCTCTCTCTCTCTCTCTCTCTCTCTCTCTCTCTCTCTCTCTCTCTCTCTCTCTCTCTCTCTCTCTCTCTCTCTCTCTCACTCACTCTCTCTCTTTTTAGTAACTAATAATTATTTCACTAATTTGTAGCCGAGTGTGTAAGAAAGTTATTGCATAAACTGCAATGTTTTTGCACAATTTATTCATCATAACTCCCAATTAGATGTTTTCTAAAAGATAGTCACCAAACTTGTGTGTGGTTATATACTGTTTGTCGTTTAATATACTGTGGACTCAATACAAACAGCCAAAGCCTAAGAATACATAAAACAAAGAGTTAGAAACCAGGCAACTGAAAACAAGCAATCTGTCTAAGCCTCTACTTTCTGTTGTACAATTATGACTAATGAAGCACAACTTTACTCCAGATAACTTTTCCCATGGAAGGAGTTTGCTGAAATTTATGAAGGAAATACAACAAAGTTTTGAGATTTAAACTTTTAAGCTCGGACTTTTGTATAATTTAGTATTATAATTACAAACAACTTTCAACTTGTTAAATTGGTAGTTCAAACCACTCGCTAATTTTTGTGGTTGCTTAACAGCAAACTTCAAAATATGTTTTTAATTAAATTTTATTTTTTTCAACATACGTAGAATAGAGAAAGTATGTGATTGGTAAAAAACAAAATGGTGTAACTTTACCTTTACATAAAAAGGAAGGGTAAGATCCTTAACTAATATCTTGTCGTCTGGCCGACAAAGAACAAAATATCAACCACTCATGTTATACACTTGCCTACAATATAATGTTTTTAGTAAATTAGTAAGTGCTATGAAATATCACAAATAAATAAAATAATTTTAATAATATATAAGAAATACATTTCGTTACAATTTATATTTATTGTATTGTATTGATATAATTGTATACAATTCATATGTAATAAAAAAAGAGTAATTAATTTTAATTAAACTTATTTTTAATTTAGGGGATCTAGAATATATTTGTGTAAATATAATAATTTACTAATTAATTTAAGAACTCATATTTAAGTCAACACAAAAGTTATTATAGTATTTCTTTTTCTACTTCCTCCTCATTGCCACTGATTTTTTTTTTTTTTTATCACTTCACGTGGAATTCGCATTTTCCCTCCCCTCACTCTACTACACGCCCATAACAGCCTAGTTAGACTGTTACTTATCCTTCAATTAAGGGCTCCAGCTCAAATTTTTCCTTTGTTGTTTGTTGCTCCATTCACTTTCCATTCTTGTTTTTTTTTTTTTTTCTGAAGCTCTTTTGAAATACTAAATTTCACCTGCTATATTCTATTTTAAATCTATTTGATCAGTATTACCTGTTTACCAGGTAATCAGCTTTACGATCACCCACAGAACGAGGCATTTTTCAAAAAAATATATATTCAAGGTGGATAAACATTAGAACAAATTATATAATAATATTGTCTTTGGAAAATAAAACATCACTCAGTAAAAATTTCCTTTTATCAATAAACGTAACCTAATATTTAATTGTATGTTTATAACTATACTGTGTACGCTCTCATACAATATGGTTATATCAGCATTCTGTAATTTAAACGCACTTCAAAAACTTTTTTTGAGTTATTTACTATTGTCATCTTTTTATGCATTAAATGAAATTGTGTAATTTTTTCTCTACTTAAATTAACTTTGCTTAAATCGCATTGCTATTGTTTGTATAACAGGTCTTCAAAATATTTTAACAATATCCAAATAATGTTCATTTAAAGCTGAGATGAAGAGATTGGGATAAACTGCTGTCCAGGGTAGAAAGGCAAACGAACGAAGATGTGACAGTGCAAATAAATATACAGTTATGATCAGTGTAGGGTAACGATATTCGAAGAAATTTGGCCACTTTTTGAAAATACCAGAAGTCGTGACCCATATGACGAATAAATAAAAACGTCAGGAAGGAGACAATAGATTGATTAAGGGAGAGAAGAATCTAGAGGAAGTTCGTGGTGTGGCGTATGAAAATAAGAATGCGATGATTAGTTTTTCATACAAGAGTGTGTTTTTGTAACAATACTAAAAAATGATGGTACTGACTCATTGTTAACCAAAATTGGGGAACAATATTTGGTAATGTAATCTAGAAATTCTGCATCTGCAATTCGATTTTATGAACACTTCACACGGTGAACATCAGACTATGGGACTTTAATAAACAACAGACTGTTCCAGCGCAGAAAAAAAAACACTATTATATTAATTATAACTTAAGTACCATAAATATATGAATATTTATTTGATACAAAAATAAAAATAAATCAATTAAAATTGGATGAAAATCCAAATTGTACAAATTGCCTTTTATTTAATTAATAAGTATTTTTTTGTTGTAATGAACAAGTTAATACTTAATCTAATACAAAACACACTAACGCTAAACCGTAATAATAATCATATGTTGTTATACAGGGTGTTACAAAAAGGTTGGGCTGGCTATGCATTTTCATATTCTATGTTTGATTCTAAGCTAAAAATGAAGAATAAATAAAAAAAAATTCAATTTCCACTTTGATTAGCAGCTAGACGCCATTTTGTTTTTTTACAAAAACTCACTGTAACTAAAAATAGATAAGATATCGAGTTCAAATTTGGAATAAGCATTTTTTATATGTTACGATTAACAAGTGCACAAAGCACAAATAATTTATTTTTATAATTTTCAAAATGGCGGCCGTTACAAATTTTTAACGTGGAATATCTTGAAAACCGTTAACTTTACCAAAAATGTACAAAAGACAAAATATTTTTATTTTTTAACAACAGACACAATGCTTTTTTTGTAGTTTCAGTAGGTCAAAGGATAACCGAGTTATCGACAAAAAACTAAAAACATAATTTCTTGGTAATTGTCTACAACAACCAAAATTAGCCTAAAACCATAATTTTTTTTTAATTAAACAATTTTTTTATTTATTTTTGTAGCGAGCTATGCAGAATCAGATTCTACGTGCAAAAAAGGTCGAAAATGTAGTATAACATTTTGTAAAAATCGGTTAAGAAATAACTAAATTAACCTTAATTCACATGCAAACTCTTATTTTTTGTAGTTTGTATTACAAGCTAAAATTTTGTTCCTTGATATTATATTTGTGTGATCTTTAACACAATTGTTCTTCCGTATTGAAACAACCCTGTATACCATAAACTCATTAATTCACGTATCACTGAACTTTAAAGCTTAGTTATTCTTATTACCCTACGTCAATATTTATCGTCAACGTTGATATCTTTTATTAACACAGGTTACGTACACACATAAACATGAAAACCTTTCAGAATTATGTGATAAATTGCCTGTCCCATCAACGTCAACAAAGTCCTGGTTTATAAAACAAACACGTCGGAGAGTAAACATTTTCAACAGTGAAATTTGTTTTAGACTGTTTTGTTAGAAAGCTGTAAAACTTTTCGTTTATACAAACAATAATTTCTTTTATGACTTATTGATTTAAACATAACCTAAAAAAAGTGAATAAATTTTAAACCGCTGATTATAAACATATGTGAAAATGTATGTTTAGCAGGAAATGTTCAAATGTACAAAACCGAGTTTTGATTATTGTACTTTTGAATAAATAGCAAATAAAAACAAAGAGTTCCCTAACAATTCAGATATTTCGCTACTTTGTACATATGAGAGAGTAACACCCTTAACAATTAATAGACTTTTTCTATATTTTTCAAGTATTATAAATTGAAAGTATTAAAAAATTACTTAATCTGATTTGAGATATTCAACTTTCAAAAGAAAATCTATGGTTTAATTTCACTTTTTAACTGATAACTGGCCCAAAACTTCATTCATGGAGATATTGATAAATAAAAGAGTATTTTATTGGATTCATATCAACAAAACATTATGCACTAAGTAGAATCAAATTATAATGAAATAGGAATTTAATGTTAAGTACACACGTATTTAGCTTTATGTACACAAAAAATTATGACGCAACAAGCGATTCTTGAGATGTGGTCCAATTATCCTCCCACATCAAATTTGATCAAAATTATTCCACCCTTTGTTTTTTGTGTTTGTTGTTTTTCAGATCAGGACAAGTTCAATGGATATCGTAACTAAACAATAAACACATTACAAAAAAGACTTTTTGAAATATCTTTTACTTTTCATTTTCTTCATATATTTTTCATAAATATATACGAGAAAAGAAACTCTATTTTGTCATCAAATGACTTAGACTTTGGCTGAGAAAGTTTCTAACCTAACCTAACCTAACCTAACCTTGACACTCATTAAAATCCCAGTGTCGTACTTAATTTTAGAATAGATATTTTTTCATGCGAGAGTTATTGCGAGAACATTTTTGTCATATAAAACCAACAAAAATACCAACAGGTAAGTAATATACATTTACATTATGATGAAAAGCTTTCATTGATCTTTTTATTAACATAACCTCAAATTGATTGTATGGTTGTTACAATACAAAGACAAATGATTTATGAAATTGGTTGTTATGGTAACGAATGTTCAAATGGTTTAAACTTTTAAGGAACAGTCAGATGATTTGTAAGTTACTAAAAATCCGTCAATATTAGAACCAGTACGTTGTCGTGTGTCTCTTATGTGCAAATAATCGTAAAAAATTATCAAAAAGATTAACAGATACAGCTAATGGAGAAACTTTCATGATGAAGCAAAAGTCAATTTTTGGTAAAATATGAAAATTTGTCTGCAAAAGGAATAGTTAAAGAAAATTATGGTGAATAGAAATCGAAACAAATTTTGTTTCTATATAAAATTTGAATATAAAAACTACAAAATATGTTGATAAAGGATGACTCTTTTATACGAACACATCTCCCTAAGAAAAAGTTTGTAACGTAAGATGTTTTCCATATATACAAGTAGTATTGACGTAATTTCGGTGTTGGCGATGCATATATTTTTTCTCGTTAGTATTTAGTTTTGTGGGAGGGTTGTGTGCAAAGTTGGTTCAATGCTAGTGCTCCGTTTATTACGTTCGATTGTACTATTATAACCTGAGTGATGTACCTGAGCATGCCCGGGGCTTATTATACTCCTGGAGCTGTGCAGATTACATGAAGAGCTCTTTTGTTTGGGTCAAGGGTGTTTCGTTCTGAGAAGGGCTAAATGGAACCACGCAAACTCTACTTACCTATTGTGTTGTGAGATTTGTTATAAATATACACAACGACGTAATATAACAAAGATGTTTGTGGAATAAAGATTAACACGGATAGACTTCAAACCGTTATTTCACAATTAATCCAGAAAACTAAAATGTGTGTCTAAACCGTTCATAAAATTAATATGGGCATTCAAATTACTGATTAAAAAGGCCGTATTGATATTGTTTGGACATTTGATTTGAGGTAATTAATGAAAATATTTATGAAAATAAATAATTAGGAAGATAGAACTTTTTTTTTCATTTATCTTAATAACATAAAATAAATAGTTAACTTTAAATAAAAAACTAGATCTTTTAGTTTGAATTTTTTTTATTTTTTTTTGTCTTTTTTCATCTTACTGGTAGTTTTAAAATAATGTCTCACATATCCTTAAATCTTATTTAAAAATGTTGTGTCACACCTACCCCTAAGGGATCAACTCCCATTAATTAAGACTTGTTTATGTTTTAATGTATTTTTAATCTAACAGATATTTCATCCGAGTAAAATATAATACTTTCTTCTTCTTCAAAACCGCCTCATTGTCGAATTCTCTGAAACACAAAATCCACGTGAATGTATTAGAACGTTTGATATATTTGTATTTGATCCCTCTGCCAACGAAGTTCCACTCATTTCGTTTGCTCAGCTCCGATGATGTTTTAAACCTATCTCGTGTAGAAGCAATTACGAAATAAAGCCTGGAAGCTTGGAGCCAATTACATTCAGAGCATGTTGTAGTTATCACCAGTAATTGGTTAAGTAGCAAGGCAGCTCACGGATGCATTACCTCTTAACTCATCTATTGTTTCACATCAATCGATATAATTATGTAACTTGTGATGTCAAGTTCACGGTGTCATAAGTAACTGTTCTGAAATATAACGGTAATATAACGGCATTAAATATGCAGAGCTTCTATAAAATGCCGGGAGAATTTTCAGAAGAGGATGCCTTAAATTAAAAATTAGTAAATAGAATTCTATAAAAGCTTTTAAAACGCTTCTTTTTCTGTACATCGATATATATAATTACAAATTAAAACTTTGAAAATGGACAATATTTTACATTGTGTAGGCTAACAAATTTGAACTTACTTCTACTTATTTACAGTATACAAAATTAGTTTTATTTATACATAAATTATTAACCCAAAATATGAATGATTCAGATAAGGGACGAACTTTGTAATAAACTACTTTGTATTCAAAGTATTGCTTCCGAAGTATTACGCGATATTGACAAGATGAGCTTCAGCTTTGTAGAGTTGGTAAAAATGAATAATGAACAACTGTCATGTGACAGGAATTCCTATACATTTTTTTTAATGTGTAATTTATTTACATAAGTAGTTTAAATAGGTAAATTTATAAATTAGCCTATAACTCAAAATTAATGTTCAATTTGAATTTAATGTACTACAACCTTTAAAAACTGTTTCAATCAATTTTATCTTTACCCTTCGCAAAAGATTTATAATGAATTTCCAAATAGTAGCTTACTCTTTCATGTGAGCATTTTTGTAGTGATTAAGAGATTGGTTTTGGTCGTGTTTGGGAGTTAGTGATTTTTTAAGGTTAGGTTCTATATTAATTTTGTCTGTTTAATATGTAGCCAGTTTATATGTTATTTGCTTTGGATTTGGTCATGCGAGAGTTTTGATTATTGTTTTACATTTTGATCTTGCATCCCATAACTGAATTCCTGTTTTTTTTTTTTTTTTTTTTTTTTTTTTTAATTTCGAGATATCTGTCATATGTTCAAATTTACATATTTATAAACTATTTTTCTACTCTTAATTTATTGTAAGGAATTCGTTTGTTCTTTCTTAATTTAGATTAATATTATGTATTTTTACTTTATTTTGAAATATTGCTATTTAGGTTTCGTTCTCTCTTATATTTAGGAGAAGGTTATGTTTTTTCTTTGTATTGTATTTACTTGTATTGTATTGTATTGTAGCATCTATAATAAAGAGTAAACACAAAAATTTCTTTTATGCATGACCTTTGTATATAATTCTAACGAAAATTAATCCTATCAATTACAGTGTATAACCTTCAAAGCCTAACTCAAATTTTCTCATTTTCCTCCCAGTGTATTAAGGAACTATCCAATTATAATTTTAATACGGCTGGAAATGTACGTGCCCATAAAATATTAAACATACAAACATTTTATGCTACCTCTTCTTGAGAGTTAGTTAATTAAACCAACGAGTTTATTACTACAAACTTATCGAACACTTTGGTTAGATTGAAGCATAAAACAAGAATGCATTAAGTTAACATAGAACTTATATACATACATTCTCAAGACCACAGCCAGGACAATGTCCCTCTGTTCTTTCCGAGCTCCATCGGCATTACCTTCAGGCATTACGCCCAACTTGAAAACCAAGAAATCTAATTCTGATTTATCAGCAGAGAAGATTCTGGTTAAGACACTGTGGCAATCGTCTTATTCCTTACACAACACAAGGGCGATGAATTCATGTAGTTTTCGTAAACAATTATATCTTCCAAATTCGGCATTTCGTATTATCTAATGAACACACCTACTTAATATCAAAGGGCTCACAAATAGTCACAAACCCGAATTTCACACTCCCCACTCCGCTTGGTGGAGTTAAAGGAGTAAAATCGTAAAGATAATTTATTATTGTATTAAATCTATTTTGTATTACAATAGTTCATCTTAAAGACTCAATCCCACCACACTAAGTTCGAGCTTTCATTGATTTCATAATCCCCCCCCCCAATATTCCTCTTAGTGATTTATAAATGTGACAATTATGATTTTGCTGTTTAACATATTATTACAACCATACAATTACAAAATGAAATGGTTATTTTTCTCTTTGTGTCACAAAGCCACTAGTAGAGTTTCTCCGTTTAATCCATAATTGATCTATTTTGTAATATATCACGCTACTAGAATTTCTCATACAAAACCCATGAGTATATTGAGATCAAAACCTCTAAAAAATCTCAAGATTTACAAAGCCACAACAAGTACACTAAGATTTTGTTGAGGAAATATCTCACTAAGGCAAATAATATGTTCTCTCATCCCGGAGCAAAACCGAATGACTTCTAATTCTACCAACCACATACTTTTTACCTGGTGTATCAATGGGCAATTTACAGTTACCTAGAGCAATTCCGCTGTAATTCCTGTCTACTCAATAAAACAAACTTTATTGCTTTAACAGAAATTAAAGACCAAGGGGAATCCCATCACAATGATTCTACGTAAGTTCACCTCTATATTGAATGATTTCGCCCTGTATTGAACTCTTCTGATATCCTCCATTCATTTACAATGAGCCCCTTACATTGTACCTAAACTAATCCAAGAACGTTTTCATCTATGTTTCCGCTTACAGTTATTAAAATAGCATCTACTATTTGTGCCCTATCTTATCCCCACAATTCTATGATTGGCATTCTCACATGGTTTCAGCGAATAACTCGAAGACAAAACAAATGTAACAATGTCCTCAGCAACACAGTTATAGGTACAGATCCCATAATTAACACTTAAACACTGACTGGAAAGTTTATTAGATAATCTTCTTTGCCACAGAACACAACATTCTTTAGATTATCCTCTGAAAACAGCAAATTGTATCATGAGCAGAGAGTTTACCAGAACTTTTGAAGAAATCTATCCCAACTCTAACTAGAGCTGCAGCATGGTAATAGCCGGTTAGTCCGGTAGGTTTATGTCCTAATTGATATAATAGAGTATACAAAAAAGAAGCCCTAATTATAATGTAAATTGACACCTGGTGGAAAGATACAAGTAAAGATGTCCAATAGTCGTTGTGGGTTAATGGATTTTAAAAGGAGGACTGTGTAGATGGAAGATTAGAATCCCTTCATAACAAATAACTCAATGAAGTGGTAACTTGAGTACATGTGATCATCACTTTATAAATGGAGAAATAAGCCGATTTTAATAAGGTTGGAAATAACTTTTTTTTAAATAATTTGATTAAACCATAATTTTTATTTGTCCAAGTTAATTATGCCAATTTCCACTGCATTGATAATATCTGTATTGAAAGTAACTAGTATGAAACAGAACAAGAATAAATCAAAACTTTTGACGATTTCCATTACAATTTTATCATAAGTTTAAACTTTCTTGTTGATAGTTTTATTCGAGTCACGTCCGACTGTCATCAACTCCCTGACGTAAGAGCTTGGATTAATCGTCAACTGAAAACATAACTTCATGAGACTTGTAAATTACTTTTTCTTTAATTTACCATAACTTGGTGTCAGTTCTTGGGATAAAATGTGAAGTAAACAACCCAAATATATTTATAAAACAGACAATTATTTAATATAACATACTGTACATTTTACGATGCAAATTTAATTACTAGAAACTTGGGTATCGTACTAGGATGAAATAAAGTATTGACATTATACAAAATGTACAAAATTATTTTATTCCCTCGTGAAAAGGGGCTTATGGAAACAATAGTATTCAGTTTGAGTTATTTTCTAACTAGTGGGGCGAGTTCTTGAATTAACTATCAGTTGCCCAAAGATGCAGCAAAGGGAAACAATAGTAGTATTTTTATGTTATTAAATTTTGAAAGTTTAGCTTCAGTGCTTTATAAATCCTTTATATTTGTTAAATTTAATTATCACATTAACTGATAAAAACGAGATATTTATTCATCTTCATTCAAATGATTATGAACAGTTCTTAACTATTTAATATCAATTTTAGAACACATTGTAATCGTATTATTTGACAGTTTTTCTTTTATTTGATCAGAAATCTTTCTCATTATTTGACTAGATATTTGTGAGCTTCTCCTGTGTTTGAAAATTCTGTACCTTCATTTACAGACTGACCTCTTACCTTTTAAGTTTATTCAATTTTAATTGTTGTACTTTGTTCATACATTGAAAAGAAAAATTACAATTCACTGTACCATGATACATCTATCTGTGTTTAGAAAAATATACATTCTGTAAAACCATATGATAAAAGAAAATTATAACATGTCTTGCAGGACTTAGTTAGAATATAATATCCCTAGGGACAACCTGAATATAATAAGGTTGCAAATAAAAAATATGATTCCTTTTTCCTGGCTTGTTAAGGAAACATCTTATGTTATTTCCCTTAAGGTTTATCGGATTGAGCAATCTAGCATTAAAAAATAACGGACAGAGAGGGTGAAGATTTGTTTTTATATCTCAATATTTAAGAAAATTATTCTAATTAACAATGATAATATTTTTTGTTTTATTTACTTTTTTTAAGCTGGTTTTACCCCTATACACGACAGAGTACACTTATTGTGTACTCTGACCTAATATGATAACTCAGGATATGTTTGTTAGGATCTATTTATGCACCTATTTTCGGGATGAGTTATTCCTGGAATGAGTTATAAATAAGTAGAAATAACAGGGTAGAATATGTTGGTTATAAGGGCTGAGTAGGACGAGAGTGGTAACTCTTCATATCTAGGCTATACTGAAGGGTGTAACTCTCAGATACGCGGGTTTTTCACTCCCCAAACGGTCAAAATAATCGCTTCTGCAGGGTTGGTTTTTAGTATTTTAAATGTCATAGTATTAAGTATTATAATTTAGTATTAATTGAAACACACATCGACGTGGAAGGAGGAAATATTTTAATAGTTTAACAACTATTCCTTCTAAAAACGTAAGACTGATCTGTTAGAGTTGAATCAATAAATAGCTCTTTAATCACATAACAAATGTTTTTAGGTTAGTTGCTAGGTATCTTGTCATTTTCGAGTGACACTGGAGAGGTTTGAGCAGTTGTCTACCATTTGCACATATACGCAAAATCATTTAAAATCAGCGCAATCTTACACCACTTCATGTCTAATATTTATTTCTGCAAACATTGACACGTAAAGAGTTATCTTCTTAAGTAGATACTTATTTAACCCCTAATTTAGTAAGTATCCTAGGAGATGGAATATTTGCAAATATATATTATATGCTGAATAGTTAGAAAAGTTTTACTAACTTGAATGTTACAAAAATTTTAGTGTAACACATATAAAACGCCATTTAAACATTTAATAAATATGTTTTTCTTATTGCAACGAGCCTAATGCAAATCTTATGGGGTAAAAGTGGTATTTTAAATGTTATTTGGGAATGGTGGGGTAACTATTAGGATTAATTATTTTTATGATTATTCTAAAATTCAGATAAATTTATGAAATTGTTTGTTATGTTAACAAATGTGTAAATCTGATTTGTAAATTACTATACAACATAGTATATTTAAAATGTTTAGTCACTAAAAAATGTTTAATCAGGTTAAAAGTTGCACATCCGTCGACATATTGTTTACAAAACAAATCATGATCAGTTAAAGATACAACATATCAATAAGGAACTCTGCTCCAATCATAAATCTTACCATATTATAACTTTGTTACCTTTAGACTAGAGATAACCTACAAAATCGTTTTATATTTATACCTTATCCTCTCAGGCAGTATAAATAGCGAAACCTGTAAAACTAAAAGATTTATGTTTCCTCTTGTATTAATTTCCTCCACAATTAATATTTCATTATATCGAAGGTGAAATGAATATCTTCTTACAAAACTTGTGGAGTAGACTCTAAAAATCTTCAGCACTAACTTTTCCCATTCATCGAAAAAAGTAATTAAAAGTTCGTGGCTCTATTTAATTTGTCTTCAGCGCTTTATAAATTAGCAACAGAACAACAGATTTGTGCAAATTAATTTCACTTTAAAAATAAGTTGTTTCCCTTTCAACCGTAGTACGCGTGTTTAAGTATAGTTCGTTTTTCAATTACGCCCAACTGTGGCAGTGAATGGAATCGTGCCCGAGTTGTGTTTTAATAACAAATATATCCTGCTGTTGGCCATTTTGTCAACATTTGTAACGCGATTGTTGTGAAACGTAAGTTTCAATTAGGTGCTACGATAATTTGTTTTATTTTTTATTAAATGCGAAAACCCTCTCGTTCGTCAACGTTTTATAAAAAGAAGGCGGGATCAATAGAAAATAAAGACCCTTGAATACTATAATAATGTCATGGTCGAATGAAAGCAAACGTTGATAAAGGAAGACCAAATAGGGGAGATGAAAGAGAGGGATATAACATACATCACTACGTGAAAAAAAAAAGTGTAGCTCCAGTTAGGATTTCTTGACGTTGCCAACCCTGTACTCAGTGTAGATATCCCTCGAGGGTAGTGCTACGAAAAACAAGCTCCACTTGAGCTTCATACTGGGATACATTTTTACAATTGAGCTGCTTCAGCGGACGATGTGATTGAAAGTAAAGTTAGACAATGGTGTCGTTTATGTAGGGACAGACGAAAGAATTTTCACGACAAAGAGGGTAGAAACTAAGTAGTTAGTTTAGCGGAACAAGTAAATCAAAAATTTGTAAAAATCGGCTTACTGTTTTAGTGTTGTCTTTTAATCATTTTAACGTTTCATGATCAGTAATTTACAACAATGTGACAGTGAAAATTAATCCCAAAAAACTGTGTGCAAGATGGATTCCGAAAATCTTAACAAACAGACATCATAAGAAACGTGTGGTATCAGCTGGATCATTTTTACAGTTCTAGGAATGTTCATCAGCACAGATGAAACCTGGGTTTCATACACAAATGTCTAGTTAAACCAATGGGTGACACTCACCAGCTTCGAAAGCAAAGAAACGTAAGCAAACATGCTCTACGAAAAATCTCAGCTGCTGGTTATTGAGTTAAATGCTGACGGGTACTGTACCACTATTAAATGAGGGGAAAAGTTATTTCACTCATTTATACCACACCGATTTCTTACAAGTTGGTAGAGAAGGGTGGTGTGAAACAATTTTTTGACTACTCTAAAGGATATTAAAGTAGAGGCTAAGCTAATTTGGCTCATGCAATAATGCCAACCTAAGCGTCGAATTTAATTAAAATCAAGATTTTAAAGGCTGAATCATTATTCATTCGCTTCTTAATTATCAGTGAACCGTACGGTTATTTGACATAGATTTGAAATTAGACCCTTAATAACGGTTGTATGGGCGATTTTTTATTCTTACCGGTAACGCTCAAAACGTACAACTTTTGGAGAAAGCTACTAATAAATTATTTACTATTTTAGAGTTCATATTTAGTAAAATTGTATAAAATCAATTGAACCAATTTAAAAATACATATAATATCGTGTATAATATAACTTCCTTTAAATATAAATAAATATTGAGCTTGACTTGTGAGATAATATTAGATAGGAAAAAACTACAACACAAGATCTCACAAAACTACGTTTATTCAATCAAACGCGTTTCAACGACATCCTCAGTGATACATGAGCTACAATAACAAAAGTATAACGTGTTATAGTTATGTGAGTTATAGTTTTGTTATTGTAGCTCATGTATCACTGAGGATGACGACTTTGTCGTTGAAACGTGTTTGATTAAATAAACGTAATTTTTGTGAGATCTTGTGTTCGAGTTGTTTTCTAACTAACTTCTTTTAAATGTTAATTATCAACTAAACAAAAAAAAAATATGACAACATGCCAAATATGATTACAAATGGTTTCAATAGTTTGGCATGCAAAGGACAGCACAGACTACAAACAAGCAAACATCATTCCCAACTTCCTTTATACTCCGTACTTGTGAAAAAATAAATAATACAGGAAGATGGCAAATGACAACACATGAGAACTTTTTTCGTTTTCAGTAATCAAAAAAACATTTATCCACAATTCTCTTCACTTAGAATATGTTTAGTTCAGTTGGCTTGCTTAAACAAATAAATATGAAAAATTTATATTAAAGGCTCTTTATGTTTTACAAATTTAAATTGTAATAAATAAATATAATCTTGTCCTTAACTGTTTCCCTATTCTTCAAAACTCCGATAAATTTATTTTCATAGAAAACCCACACTTTCTTCCAACGTTGAAAAGGATTGTAATTTATTTTCAAAGACAAACTTTTCCTTATTGTATTCTTAAAATACAATTAAAACTTTGTGACAGGTTTGTTCTTATCTTCTGCAACTTGTAATTAGATATTAGCTGATATCTGACAATAACAGATTTACTAAATTAATTGCTTTTTATAGGCCTAATTTACGAGAAGAATTTTAAGGAAATAAAATCTTTAAATTTATCATAGTTGCGAGTTATACAAGTTGGGCCAAAACTCACTTCTCACCTCAAACGGTTTAACTGAAGGCTTCAGGATGCTTTTTGCAATTAATGAAAGCTCAAAAACTTTACCAAAAGATTGATGGCATATAAAGACACGTCAATAATACCAAGTTAGATCATTTTGCGTAGAAATAATATTACGATGTACTTTACTAGGTTGTTCTACCGTTTACACTGAGTTATTGTCTAATGATTTTAACATGATCATATAATTCTTTAATATTACGAGCCAATTTTAAATTGTCATGTTATGCCAATCAGCACAATTATTGCACGTATTGGTACTTTAAGAACAAACATCTATATTGCCAGATCAGTAGGTAAATCAAATCGGTTTGACAGAATGGAGTGCTAGCTCAAATTTGGACTACTTAAGCAATATTTCTTTTTCTATTGTGGAACATTCAGAGATTTTTAAATGCTGTAGAATTAGACATTTCTAATTTCATAGACCTTCTTTGTCAATTTCAAGGCAGTTTATTTTTTTAAATGATGCTGCTCCTTTGTATAACGTCAACGATATTTGTGAGTACATTAAAAAACATTCCAGAAACGAGTTATTGGAAGAAAGGCAATCATTGAAATTTCACCATTATCGCGTGATTAAAACCGATGAACTCCTTTTTGTGGAGTGTTGTGAACGATTCTATGAGAAAAAACAAACGGAAACTATTGATTAACTTCACATTTCAAGTAAGGGGTAATAACTGACGTTGATAGCAATAATTTATGTAATAAAGTGTCTGAGAACATTTTACCAAGACTTAGGCCATAAATATTAACAGATGGAAAATATTTTGATCGTGAAAACCAATAAATTCTTTTTAAGTATTGTTAATTAATATACAAAATATGTGAGCTGACTTGAATACCCGTAGCTTGTATGACAAAACTTAAATGTGAGAAGAAAACTTAAGATAATTAGTTATTCCATTACGGAAGCCTTGGCAAAACACTGCATAACGCAGTAGAAGCTATTAACAGTACAATAATGGGTTTCTCTTAGCTGAGGTAATTGCCTACATGTGTTGCAGTTAGCAGCAGTAATGGATTAAACAACAAGTAAGCTTTACTGTTGTGTATTTTATAAATTGTACTTATACAAATACAGTTTATATTTTAACTATTCAGGTTGTGATTTCTTATTTATAACAAAATCTTTTACCATACAGTAGCCTACTTTAGTAGTTTATACGCTTTAAAAATAAAATAAAATAAAGTTATTAGAATTTTCAAATCTTTTTAACTCGCCAATTATTTGTTCATATCAAACTTTAAACCTAAAAACCTTAGGGAAAACCAAGCTTAAGGTTGTAAATTAGTAGCACTTATATACTGTACTTGGTTTGTGTTATTCCATTTATTGTGTGTGATAAACAAATTCATTTTGTACAATTTGTTTATTGATATTTGGTCATTAAATTAGGTTCTTCAGTAGTTATTTCCACATGTGTGTGTTACACAATATAATATTATGTTCAATTTATAGGTAAATCTTAGGAAGAGTCGTGTAAATTTTATTGATATTACATATTTATAATGATATTCAACATTGAAACCGATTGAATAAATCACATTTTAAAAAAACTATCCTTTTAAAAAATAATTTTATCCAACGATTATATCATTTAAAATACGGAGAGATGAGGTGGCAAACTATGTAAACAAAGTTTTAGTTAGAAAAGAGAGAAAGCTTTTGGATATTTTGGATGCCGTTACTAATCGAAGAAGGATCTGTCTTGGTAAGTAGGCCTATAGTATAAAAAGGAAACGTATGTACGCCGAAAAACTGCAGAGAACGGCTCCAACCTTACCTATTGACCAAACTAAGTTAGAGAGTAGAAATTACGCCAAGAGAAGAAGGGACTTGTGTGTTTTGGTGACCTAGAGTTTTCTACACTACTTGGACCCTTGACAAATGTGTTTCATTTTTATGCATGTTGTTTATTATTTGATATCCATTAATACATAAATACGCGTAATTATAACGACAATTTGTTATTTTCTTAACAATCGGTCTTCGTCACATGTTTATAACAGTGAACTTTCTTACAAAACTTGCATAAAATACTAAAAACATGCTTCCCACTGAAACAAATTGGGAGGCCAGCCCGCGGAAGGGAGTGTCTACAAGTGTACAACACACTTCTAACAACGCATTTGAAACAACCTCTTTCTCACTTCCTGCATGAACAATAATACCATATTGACATTTAGATATCGGAATATGAAGACCTGCTTTAGAGTTGTCAGACCATGAATGAGGTTTTGTGTGTGACAAATGTACACACCAGTGTAAATAATTGTCTTTTTTTTTCTTTTCTGCGCTGCTTTATTGCTCTCAAAAAATTTATTCTTTTTTCCCTTATATCAGGTTTTCGATTAAGATTTTTCTATTGTCACAAGTTTTTTTTCCACTTAAAGCCCAATTCCTGGATAACTTTCCAAAGAGACCATAAGCCCTCTTTTAACCCAATTTTCTCTTTTAAAACCACCGGTACGTAATTTCTTTCTTCGGACATCTTTTACGAGGGGTCGAAAAAGGTTGTCGAGTTTCTCTATTAGTTTTATTCGTTGAATACTCCTACGGGACACCTCTGTGGCCTGATCAACTCTTTCTTGCACCTTTGTCAATAATATTGAACCTTCTTGTGCCTCCCTTTTCATAAAGTTATAAATATTGCCTGGTTCAAATTAATTTATAAATTTCATCTATGAAACTAGATTTATCAACATTTGACTGTCCATACAAATACAGGCAAGGAATTAAATTAAAAAGAAAATGATAATTATTCCACTACTTCATACGTCCAACTAAAACTACTCCATATGTCCAATCGTTATAAAAATGTGTATAATGTCTGAATCCAGAGAAAATATTGTGATTCTTAAATTGAAAATCATTGTAATATGTTTCTAAATATTTGTAAAAATTATTATGTTCTACAACAAATGGATGTGTAGTAGAAAAATAAGTAATACTTTTTGCTAAATTATGAATACGATAATTGAATTAATTTATAAGTTATAAGATTTACTCTTCACTAGCTGTGAATAATTTTCTTACCGCCAATTTTTGTTTTGGTTCAATTCCATATTAATAAAAGAAGCAACAACACTACACAAGGCATTAACAAATCACTATACTACTAACTAAACAATATCCGATGTTACGAGACATTATTCATTACACTGTCTAGAAACGCACTGACGAAAGGACGGTGAAACACTGACTCACTCGCTTCCCCCACCACTAAAAAGTAACAGGGAACCTGTTTGCCCGTTGAAGGTCAAGCGCCACTACCAAACGGCCTCTACAATTATTTAAAAATTTTGAATTGTTTTCTTACGATTATATTATCGGTATGTAGGCCTACATGAAATTAAAAGAAAAATAAATTCATTTTTTGTTGTTCTGTGTTTAAAACAGTGGTTCTTAGAATGATGTCTCTCTGTTGTCTTACTGGACAAGGTCTGTGCTGTGTTCAAATGAGTGACTAATTTTAATTTGGAATTATCTTTAGTTTTGCCATATCTTATTATGACTTCCTTTAGGGGTATCTTTCATAAGAAAATACATAAAATTATGATTGTCTCATAATTGGTTCAACAGATGGAATTCAAAATTTAGTAAAATGTGAAAGTTAATCAAACTCGTATGCAAAAAAAAAAAAAAAAAAAAAAAAAAAAAAAAAAACACAAATTTTACGGTTCAAGAGTTATTGGCAAATATATATATATCTTACCGTTGTCATTAAAAGGTTTATGGCACACAAAAATAAGATTAAGCCATTATTTATTTTAATATTTTTAATGACGCCGTTCATGGTTTATTTTCTCTTTTATATAGACCATTACCAAACTACATTTTTGGACACAATTAGATTTTCTCGTTTTTATTCTTTTTGGAGATTCGTGAGTGAGAAAAATTGTGCAATCTTTTTGAAGAGTTTATTTGATATATTATGAGATACACTACATAAAAAACTGAATGTCTACAAAATCTCTGTGGAGAATTGGTATTTGAAATATTTTTCGATGTTGTGAGTTTTTTTTACAAAATTAGTTGATTTACAAAATATGAAGGCTCTACTCCACCTCCGTCATACCTGATTTATCGCCAGTGAGAGTGTCAAACTCGAAAAGTTATTCAGGTATAATTTTTCATATGCGTCATTTTAAAGAACTCAAAAATGCTTGTTTTTTTTCTTTTTTAGATACTAAAAAATGTGTCTTTTTTGTAATAGAAGGGCAAACATTTTAACATTTTGTTACTTAACTGTGGGTATATGGACAGTTGTAAACATAAATTAATAATATTTAACATTCTATATTTTCATATATATTTAAATAAATAATGTTTCTCTACAAATTAATAAATATTCCCTTTACAACGATTACAACAAGTAAAGTACACGCATGGAATTAAAACAGAAAGTTTTACGATTAGTTGACGTCAACTCACAAATTCAATTTCACTCCCGCAGAGCCTTAATTTGATTTTATACGGTTGTGGAACTAGTGACGTAGAAAACCAATGTTAGATTCCAGCTGGGACTAAATTAAAAATAAATATCTTAAGTTTCAACCCAATAGGGCACTGAATTTTATATTTTTAATCTGTAGCGACCATTTAAATTGTATCGGGTAATTTTGTTGTTGTTTTGTACATATGGTGAGGGTTAAAGTTCAGGTCTCCTGAATTACTCAAGAGGAACATTTTAAGAAAATCGTTTCAAACAAAAGTTCAGATTTTAAAATGAGGTGACCTTAAACTTATCTTTAGAGTGAATAATTAAACTTTCAATACAGGTCTGAGCCAAGAGCATGTTATCAGCCGTGACGTCACCTGACCTTGGGCTTGTAAGGGATGGAAATCGAACTCTAAATGAACATTGTGATTTTGTTGAGATGAAGTGTTATGAATACTATAGGTTTTCTCCTATATTCATATTCTACGGGTTCAAATAACATATTTGGTGGCTGGATTGTTAGTATTAATTTATTCCTTGTTCCCTTATAGTTGTTACAATTTATCAGGAATATTCTTATTCCTATCTGATATTTAATCCTATAAAATATAATTTAAAACGTAATCTGTCCTAATCAGAACTTTAAACTTTCAATCAAGATCAATTTCAAATTATTGAATTTAACAATTCTTGTTTTATAAACACATGAATCTGCTCACCTTTTCGACATAGGCCGTGAATCTCTACAAACTGCCAGTGAGCTCCTTTTGTGAGTACGTTCCTGGGGCACGTCTCTCTGGTGACCAGCAGCGTCTCCCCGTCCCCGTCGCCGCCTTAGATGCCACTCCTCCCCTTCATAGATCACTAGGAGTTTATATAGAGCTTCACTATCTATGTCATGCTAATGACCTGCAAGACAGGCAGTTGCGACACTTTTTCAATTATTTCCCAATAACTACCACACGCCTGATTTTGAAGATTTAACTGGTGCTAAAATTTGACTTAATTGTTAAAAAAATATTTTCTACACTTATATATATATATATATATATATATATATATATATATATATATATATATAAGTGAAAGGGATTTAGAAAATACGATTTTGGGAATATGAGCTACTAAAATGATGCGCAAGGAAGTATCATAAATATCTTCAAAATCAAAAATAAATATTGCTTACATCAACTTCTCTCTCATAAGAAACACCCATGGAAAGTAAATCAGTAACATAGTAAATTTAGTAAAATATAGTGAAAAACTAATATTAGGCTATTTTTACTAAATATTTGCTTTTGTAAATGGGACCTATTAAAACTTTACACCATACTTTATAATAAATGCAAGTATTTCACATTTTAAATAATTTAACAGTTCCCTACGACAAGACACACAAAATGTTTAACAAACTCGTGTATCAATCTCCAGTTAAAATGTAACTGGAAATGTTGATTTTAGCTCACAGTGACAGCTTTCGTATTTCTGAAATTGTTCTGCATATAAATTCAAAATATACTTTGAGTGGGGTCTGACAGCTGAGTCTCAATTAAAGTTGGTATATGTCATGTTGTGTGGTGTGGCAGAAATAATGGTTTTGATTAACATATTATTCTTGTAACGTAATAAAAGTAGTGGGTGGCAAGTAAACGACAAAAGCGCTCTGTGAAAAAATCTCATTAATATATACGGGAGTTTAGGTTATATCAGCTGTAAGCCACTAACAATTGTAGTCCTTAAAGATCCAAACAACATATATTGGCTGTCGTCTCCCCTAAATGTTGGTTTTATAGTTATCGGTGATTGGTATTTGATTTGTATAAGTTGTGAGAAAGTTTGTGCAATGTTTTGCTATAAGTTAATCTTGATTCATGTTGCAATAATTTTCAGTGAACGTTATATTTTTGTGTATTATCAAACAATTAAACAAATAAATTTCTGTTCTGAGCTGAATCTATTACTGGATTAGGACCTATTTTATTATATTATTCCGATCTATTTTACTCTCAGTCCAGTACCAATTTGTGACTGACTAAGACATATATATATATATATATATATGTGTGTGTGTATATATAATGTCCAATAAAGAAAACAACATACAGTCAACCACTGAACCCATATTTTTACATCCCGATACTTTATAAACTTAGGAATTAAAACAACAGCTTCTCACTTGATCATTTCCACCATGAATCGTAACTTACAGATATTAATTTTTGTGCAGGCTATGCTGTTAAAATCCATCAACCGCACGCCACGGCGGGGAGGATCGTGTAAATATCTAGGACTACATACGTTTTTTATTGATCTCTAGAACAACCATCTCTCTAATTCACCACACACTACTGAAAGCAAAACACACTTCGTGGCCGATTACAGTTGAGCAGTCGTTCCTGTTTCAAGGCGGAAGTTGAAATCCTAGGATTGTGACTAACGATTCCCTCTTGAATTTAAGAAGACCATTGAGAGATTAAGCAGTGCAACAAGTGGTGGATTTAAAGGTTATTGAGAGCCTCTTGTTGATCTAATAACTAGTTTTCTATTGAGTGTATAAAATGTTAAGTGTTTAAACCGTGTAATCTCAAAAAGTTACGTTGTTAACTCAGCACCGTGAGGGCCGTTAATAAGTGGCGATCAACACTGAAAGTTTGACAGCAGGTCTGTGTGCTTCAAAAAGTGTAGTGGCACAGGATTATTATTATTATTTAAAATATTTCTGTGTACTTATTTTTTAAGTTTCTTACTTTTTGTAGTTATTTAAAAAATATTTGTTTAAATGCTTTTGTTTGTGCTTCTAATAACAGTCACCATCGAGAGTCCAAAACTAGTAAAATAAAATAAACAATGACAATATTGTAAGTTCATTGCCTTATTGTTGTAAATTATTGAATATAGATAACTAAATGGGAAAAAATGATTTATTATTGACGCTATCTCCAGACTCTTGTGAAGCAATTCCCGTTTCTTTTTGTATCATAAACATAGATTAAGGAAGGGAAAGGAGACATTCGAAGTGAGTAAAATAGACTTAGTTCCTATATTACTTTCAATATCCATAAATAAACGTGAAAATAATTTATGGTCTGATTAATTACAATCAATTTGATGTTATGTTAAAGCACAAGATATACAAAAGATTACCATTATAGTATATGATATTTCTGTTCTGTCACCTGTGCATATTATAGCCTAATATTTTTCTTCTTTTATATGACAAAATTAATCCAAAAAATTGTCTCACAAACTCTCACAAAGAATCTTTACAGAAAAGATATATGTGGTTTTTTTTATGTGTACTTATATCGACGATTAAAGTGTTTATTTTTATCGTTAATTTTGTGTGTCATATTTTTCAAACAATTTATAGTGTAGGCTCTAGATCATCTGAACACATTTAATAAATTTATGTATTTAATTAATTATATGAAGTCAGATATTTTGGTTTCTTTTATTAAAGAGAGTAAAATATATCAATGTGTATAAATATCAAAACGTTCCTTCAATTTTTCTTTAATATTGAATAAATAGAAGAAGCTCATAATGTTAAACAACCGTAGCAATAATAACAGTCTCTGTGATTTTAACGTCTTTTTTAATGTTCCCCAGGATCGAGGAACATGACAGATTTATTTGCATTATCATGGTAAACATTCCTATCTTATGGTATACAATCATAATGGTTTCAGTAAATTTGAAAGAAAAAAAAATTAAGTTATAATAAACATAGTGATCATTTAAACTTTAACATTAGAATTTAAATCATAATTATATGATAAATGTAGTATAAGAAAATAAACTTCTACAATAAAAGTAAAATTTTAATATTTCAATGTAAAAGTATATTTAAAAAAATTTTCATTTCATGTTTTAAAATATCCCTATTAAAAGTGCGTCTCTATATTTTGTCTTGAAGTGGATCTATATCAGTTCAACTTTTTAGTGAATTATATACAATATAATTAAAAGATAAATAAACTAAAAAAATATAATTTGATATAGAGGGAATTTTTTGTTATTTTTATATTATTTTATACCTTTTAAAAATTAAGTGGTTTGATATCATGTTTTGTAAAGTAGGTACAGAAAGAATCCTAACATTTTAAAATAAAATGGTAATTTCTTGGAAAATCAAAATAATTATTACAATAATTAATTTTTACCTATTCTTTGTAATATTTTAAAACAATATTTTGTACACGTATTTATAACAACATAAAGCAGATTTTCCTAAATGTTTGTTAAATTATCTGCATTCTATCGAAAATTTTAAGGGAAACAGAATTACCAACGATAGCAGTTTATATTTTTTTTTTAGATGTTAAAAACAACTTTCAATTAATTATAACTAAGACAGTTTTAGAGAGACAATCGTTACAATCGATTTGATTTTTTTTTTTTTTACCGATTCGATTTATAGAATTGGAGATATGTATAAGATATGAAACCGAAAACAAGAAAAATTCTAATTAATTAAAATTCGAAATAAGTAACACTGAATTCAATTTATCTCTGGTGGCTAAAACACTTTTTTTTAATTAGTTGGTATTTCACAGATTTTTTATTATTAATAAAAAAAAATGGCATGAAATTTTAATAATTGGTGGATATTTTGTCCTTCAAAAATGTATTTGTACTGACATAAAACACAGGTTAATCCAATAACGTAGCGAATCAAAACTGATTGTTACACCATAGATCCAATGTCAACCAATACGCCCTATGCAATCGCATCTGTCCTGTGTAGACCTACGTCAACATTACCTGACATACATGTTGTGTTTACCTCTAATATTAGCTTTCTGGTCTGGTACAACCAGATCCTGATGAGGCCTATCTAATCTGTCGCTTCATGCAGAAACAGTCGGTTCAAATATTTATTTCATATGTATTTTATAAAACGTTACTTAAAATTAAAAATAAACTATGTCAACTAACGTAAACAATTAATTCTTTTAACAAAATCGAGTGCATAGTGAGTCCTAACAAAATAGTTTTTATTTCAAAATATATGCAATTACAAGCATAGTCAGTGATCACTGATTTTTATAAATTTGGAACAAAGAAAATCCTACAATTTTTAACAAGTTCATAAACTAATAAAAAATAAAATTTAAAAACTAACTTTATTAAATTTGCATATTTTGTAATAAACTAGTCCTGACCGTAAAGATAGTCCACTTTTTAAACCCACTTTTAAACCCACAGAACTGAATTTTTAGATTTTTCTTAATATTATTTTTTGTCAGCGATTCTACTGTTAAGTTGATCAAGGGTTTGATTTTGAACCTGTTATTTGTCATGTTACTACCCAGAATGAGTAACATGATTTATTTCCTTGTTAATTGTAATATTTCAGGCTGGTAAAGGTTAATTATGGCTTTTTTTATTAATATATTTCAGTAGACCTTTCAATTCATTAAATAGATTAATCGATAAAATTTCTATGTTGTGGCAGAAGATTCAATCAATAAATAAGAAAAAAATGTTTTAATATATTTTTCTGTGTCTAATTCCTTAGATCTGATTCTAAACGTAAATTTCTTAGTTTATATTACTAACTCTATATGTCTAAATCTAGAAATAACTAGTTTTGTGAATCCGATGTTTTCCTAGGAAATTGTAGACAATGTAGACTATAGTTGGCCAATAGCCAAGGACTTGTTTACATAGGCAAGCTAAGCTATTAATTGTGTGTTTTACAATATCTTCCTTACTATTATACGTCTCAATACTAGCCAATTATCTCTTGCAATGATATAGGCATACTAGTAAAAATAGATTGTGTAGTTTTGAATTTAGAAGGTTATTATAGCACCATTGTATTATATAATGAGCGCGTACGTCCTATAGGTCTATTTAGATTTTGATTTCAATTAACCCTGTTACTTGGGGGTATTCCGTCTTAACCAATTTTTTACATAACTTTTTTCTCATTCGCCGGACCAACAGTTTTTGAGTGAAATTTTTTCTACCCCATTTCCCTTTTAAATATTTAATCCTTATTTTTCATTACTTCCCCCCCCCCCCAGAATTTAATAAAATTTATAATGGCCACATTACCAAAACCTAACATTGAATAATTAATATTTACATTTTTCTTAATCACTCATAATAATTAATTAATAATTTATATTGAGCCTGTAGGAGTGGACATTGCAACATTTGCGGATGATACTGCAATTGTGGCAGTAGGAGATACTGTAGAGGAGTCAACAAGCAGTCTACAAAGAGCCCTGCATGAAGTGAGTCACTGGACCAAAAAGTGGAGGGTCAAACTAAATGAAACCAAGTCAGTGCACATCAACTTCAGTAATAAAAAAATTCAACATCTCCCAGTGGAAATAAATGAAAATACTGTTCCTTATAGCAATACAGCAAAGTATCTAGGCCTAACGCTAGACTGTAAATTGCGCTGGAAGGAGCACATCAAAATAAAGAAGAAGGAGCTAAACATTAAATATGGGAAAATGCACTGGCTAATTGGAAGACGTTCAGAGCTGAGCACGTACAATAAAGTTCTTCTATATAATCAGATATTGAAGCCAATATGGGAATATGGCATTCAGTTATGGGGTTGTGCCAAGCCTACAAATAGAAGTATAATCCAAGTTTTTCAAAACAAAGTACTTAGGGGCATAGTGAATGCACCATGGTACATCAGAAACTCAGACCTGCACAGAGACTTGAAGGTCAACATGGTGGACGAAGAAATTAAGAAGCATGCAAGACGACACCTACAGCGCCTTCAGGGACACCCGAGTACAGTGATCCGGAGGATGTTGGATGAACCCAGCCCGCTTCGTCGGCTCAAGAGGACCAAGCCAGCTGACTTGCTTATATAAAACTTTCAGATTGTTTTAATAATTTATATGTTTTTGTTTCCGCCGAACGGTTAATTTGATACTCTTTTCGTTTTGTTACTTATAGTTAAATCTTATTCAGAACACCAAATCAATAGTCGTAGCAATATCAAGGTTTTTAGATATTATTTCATTAAGCTGATAATACGTTAACAGATGTCTTCAAGGTTTTTCAGCATAGAGTTAAAATGTAGCATAAAATGATTCACCCCGGTCTGGACTTAATAAATTATATACATAACAAACTACCTTATCTTGATCACTTACAGTTGGTTTCCTTCATCTAATGTTTCTTAGTTCATTCCAATAATGTTGTTTAGAATTGGAATCAAATGAAATGTGTTAAGTTTAAAAATTTATTATTTGCTGCTTAGGGTTTGCACCTTCTACTATGTACATTAATGCTACGGCCTTAATTATTTGTCGAAGTTCCCTTCGCCAAGGTGGACAATTTTATTTATTTCATACACCGATATCGACATTTTGATCAAATTTTGGGAGTTTTACTTTTTTGAAACTATTCATGCGTTTCTAGACTACTTTTTTTCCTTTTTCTCGCCCAATTAAAATAAACCATTACCTCTATAATACCTAACCCTAGGATTCATTTAATATTACACACACACTTTTTTATACCCACTGACAACTTTAACGCATATTTTACGTCATACCTTCTCTCTGTCTCCTTTTCTCAATTAATTTCTCTAATGGTTCTAAAATATGGTTCGCAGACCCAATTATTCTCTCTCTCTCTCTCTCTCTCTCTCTCTCTCTCTCTCTCTCTCTCTCTCTTCCCTCCCACCATGACTCTTTCTCCTTTTTTCTTACCCTCCCTTCCTAACTCTTCTTCATATTATCCCCTCTTCCTTATCCTATCTTCACTCTCTCTTTCTTGTTCTTTCTCCCTCACTCTCTCATTCTTGGTCTCTCTGGCTTTCACTATCTCACTTTCTTATCATCTCTCCTTACACACACACACGCGCGCACACACACACACACACACACACACACACACACACACACACACTGTCAATTTTTTCATTATCTTATGTCCTTTATTAGATATTAATCTTCTCCTTCACTCGCACACAAACACAATTCTGCTTCCACAATATTTTCTGTTTAATGGACTGTTCTACACTAGAGACGCTTTAGCTGTCCCGATGACGCATACTTAACAGTTCCTTTTCCAATTGTATTTAGAGTGTGAGTGATTCAATTTGCATTGGCATTTTAAGAAAAATATTCATCTGTGTAAGATATTAGACAACCATCGAATAACCAAGTTCATATTATAAATATAATAGAATCTAGAGCATTGACAAAACATGAATCAATACTGACAAACAAATTTTTGAAAACACATAAGTGTCAGCAACAACAAAGTTTATATATAATAGAAAAACATTTAAAATAATTTACAATTAAAAGGTAACATTATTTATAAAACGTTAAACCACAACACTATAAAAAAATTCAAAGGAATATTCAACTATCAAATATATATTATTTTTCAAATATAAATTAAATTTGGTGAACCAAAGAAGTCGGGTATGGTATCTGCTCTGAAACAACCAATTCATAATAAAACTCGCGTTCCTCAAGATCCATTTTAGTCGGCCATTTTCTTCTGTTTTACTTGTGACGTTTATTGTTAAATAGTTTTAATTTCGTCCACACGATATCAGCACTTGCTGGGTGTACTGTATCAACG
Source organism: Aphrophora alni (assembly GCA_963513935.1). NCBI lineage: Eukaryota > Metazoa > Arthropoda > Insecta > Hemiptera > Aphrophoridae > Aphrophora > Aphrophora alni. Next base: position 95,054,525 of record OY740774.1, on the reverse strand, counting down.
CCGTCCAATCAAGTGACTGGACACGCCTTGCCACGCCTCTTATGTTTTATCTATAGTTATTAGTTTTAAATATTGCCACTTTAAATCAGCACTTGTCAGGTAGTAATTTTCAACGCCTGCCTAAATAGATTTGCTTTTCCTCAATAATTATCGAAATACAATTTATATTTTATGGAATGGATACAGTGGAATCGCTTTAGCTGTGCGAGTGTGAGACATCGCTGAGAGCCACTCCTTGCAGCCTTGAAGTGTACACACATCTACTACAATCATAAATAATTAATATCATTACACATTATAAAAATATTCAGCCTATAGCTAGCGGTGATGTAAATTTAGTCAGTTTTATGTTTTGAGAAGGGTGCGATATTTGTTTAAACTAAACCTTTCCAAAAATAGAAAGATAGGTGATTGTCAGTTGAACAACTAAAGCGGATCTTATATAGCTTACACTGCATATGTTGTCAATTTTTGAATTTATTATTATTTTTATATATTTCGTTGTTGTTTTCCTAGTTACACTGTAGGGTGTTTTATGCTAACTCAAAGGTGTCGGTAAATTTATTTATTTGTATTTAATAATAGTCAAACAAAAACGAAAAAACTAAAGAAAGTATAATGAAAATAAATTGAAAAAGAAAAGAAACAACGTTTAATTTTACATCATCTTTTATGGGATTTCAAATTTATACATTCATTCTCTCCCAATTCTCTTTCTCCCTCTTTCTTACCATCCCTCCCTATCTCTCTGTACGTTCTTTCTTAGTCTGTATTTCTCTCTATTTTTTTATCTTCTCTCCCTCACTCACTCTTTCTTAATTTCTATCACTTTCACTATATCACTTTCTTATCATCTCT